>VMDR010033719.1:0-11276 GCA_007922815.1 Macrotus californicus
CCAAAGGGTGTAATGAATGTTTCCATATTTGCGTCACTTCAAACTATACTGAGAAATCAAAAACATGTAATTATAGAGTCCTGTAAAAATAAAAATCTATGTCCCAGGGAAAGCTGCTGAGCTCCTGATTTGAAGGCAAGATGGACTAGCAGTCACTACATGTTAATCTCCTTAAACCTCAGTTTCCACATCTGATAACACTTAACCTGTCTCCAAGGCCGTCAGGAAGCTATTGAGCTTGTGTCTGCAATGCACGTGAAGACCTTTACTTGAAAGGTGTGACAGAATGCCAAGAAATTCATCCTGACGTTTGTTTCAGTTGGAGAATTCCTTCAATTATTATAGGAAAAAATTCCACAAATGATTCATCAGGCTTTGACCCTTCATAAATTTTAAAATCAAAAGATCTTTGAAGCTTTAAAATGTATATCTAATTACAGATAAAGGTTATGGAAAATTCTGCAGCACTGTAAGGCCAAGGACTCTGGTAATGGCCAACCTTATGTTCCCTCCAGTTGCTCTAAGGAGGGGAATCACCTGTTTATTATCTGCAATGGTTTGCAGGCAGAGGGACCTTTGCTTACCTCACAGCATAATCATCACCAGCCATTCTACAGAATCCACGAAAGACACTTCAAGAAACATTCAGTCGGGTAGTCCACAGCAGATGCACTTGATTAGCTCTGTCATTATATTCCCTACTGATTTGACTGATGGGAACCAGTCTTATCTTGAAAAGAATATGCCGAAGTTTTTCCAAGTCTTCCGGGACTTAACATTAGAAAAAGAATGCTGTCATTCTTTCCTCTCTTTCTGAATCTATTCTCTGAAAAAAAAAAAAAGAAAACCCCCCATAAATCATTTAAGCATATGTACAGAGAGAATATAGTTATGTTAAACTCAAAGTTTAAAAGGTTTTGTGTTGAATTAGCTCCTTTTCTGTTTGTTATATAAAAGAATACATAAAAATTGTTTTCAAAAGTTTTGAAAGAACATTTTTTCTATGAAAGAGCATGCTTGCAGAAAATTTGTATTAATGATAAAAGGCAGTAGTGAGAAAAGTCAGAAAAAAGTCCTGGAATCAAAACAGTTGAATTCTGTCTCTTCCACACCCCAGACACGTGATTTTGGCCTAGTTACGAGGTCCCTTAGCATTCCTGTCTATTTGAAGGAGAGTATTTTCGAGCTATTCATTTAGCAAGGTTGTAATAAAGATCGAATAAGATAATGTATTTGGAAGCATCAGAAATATATAATTTATAATATTTCTAAAAAACATTTGTGGTTTTATCGACATTGCTAACATCTAATCACACTGTTATTGTCATTAGTCAGAAAAATTTATTCAATTTCTGTCACTTTAGAAGGAAGACATATTTTAACTACAATCATCCTCATCCTGTATTACGTTTTGCGTTGTTCAATATTTTAGTTCTACCTTATTTCTATCCCCAGGTTTCATGTTGTTATTTTCTCAGTCAAATTGGTTTCAGTTAACCTTGAGTTCACCAAATGTTTTGATCAAGACTTCATTTTAGAGAATACTTTTACAAATAAAAAATAATAAGACTATAACCTTCTTACTCTAAAAAAAGAGGAAAGAAACAGACTTCATTTTAGGTCTCTGCCCTTCCCTCCAATATATTTTTTTCTTCTGCTTCATACCATGTGTGTAGAGCAGTGGTCCTCTCATGGGAACAGCATCAGATCACCTGGACAGCTTGCTACATCACAACTTCCACCAGCCACACAGTTTGTGACTCATAGACTGGGCATGGCACCCAAATATTTACATTTCTACATATTCCCAGGTACTGCTCTTGCTTTTGGTGACTGCACTTTGGGATCACTAGAAGATTCTTGGGTGAGAGGAGGTCATAAATTCTGGTTTTGCTTGTCTGAGAAGTGCCTTAACTTGACTTTCCTCTTCAAGGATAATTTGGAAGGATACATTGATCTAGTTGACAGTATTTTTTTTTCTCTCTCAGCCCTGGAAAATATTATTCCACATCCACAGGTACTGTTGAAAAGCCTAACTTCAACTGGACCGTTGTTTCTTTGTGGGCAAACTTTTTCTCTTCTGTGGCTGATTTTATCTTCCTTTTTTTTTATTAATTTGCAATTTTCCTAGTGAGGATTCTTTCTCTTTCCCTACTCCCCTCTTTTTTTTTTTCCTTCCCTCCTTCCCTTTCTGCATTCCTTCAGTGTGGTTTCCTTAATCTGTGGATTCATGTCTTTCATTTAGTCTGGAATATTCTCTGCCATTATCTTTCTAAATATTGCTTCACCCCTACTTTCTATGTTCTTATTCACAGTATTCAAAGACCTATTTTCCATTTCTTTGTCTCACTGAGTACCATTTTTCAAATCTACTAGTTTCTTGCACCCCAAAGTGTGAATACCACTTGAGAGCTTATTAAAAATGCAATCTTTTGGATCCCACCCCAGACCGACAGAATCAGAATGTGCATGTTAACAAGCTCCCTAGGTGATTGCCACATATATTGAAGGTTGAGAAGTGTGTCTCTTCCTTCAGGTTTGTCTAATATGCTGCTTAACTTATTTATTAATATTATTATTATAATGATTATATCATTTAATTTTTAGACCTCTTGTTTCTTTTTCAAACTTTCTTGATCATATGTATAGCCTCTTTTTCTTTGTTTTTTTATTCCCTTTTTATTTTTATATATTTTTTAAAAAGTTTGTAGTTTCTGTGTAATTATCCTAGCATCTAAAGTCTTTGGGGGCCACAGTGGCTCATTTCCTTGTGTTTTCAGTGACTTTGGACAGTGAATTTATATTTGACTGATGTACCTCTGTTGATCTGGAGGACACTAGGTTGATAAATTGCTCTTCCATTGTGACTTTGGGATCCGCCAAGTGCCCTCGGGCATGACAATTGAAGTACAGTTGAAATTACTTTCTTGTCTTGAAATTTTTTTATACTACCAAAAAAGGTTTTTTTAAATCTTCAAACGTGTGTGAGGAGCTCAAGCCTGACTGTAAATACTTTGGGACAGGCAAATGTCTTTGTCATTTTTTTTCCCCAGGAGGCAAGTTTTTTTAACCAACCCGTCATTGAGGACGTGGCCCTATGAGGGCCTTAGCTTTGTGCAACATCTCATTCCTAACTCCCTGCCTTATGAAGATCCAAAACCTTATCTCCCGGCCCCACCAGCTGGCAGTGTGACTAGCTTTAGTGTCCTCCCATAGACAAATATGATAAAGGCATCTATAACTTGGCTTGTCATTTGGACTTTAGTCATTCAGTTTTTGTCCTGGGATTGATCTTAATTTCTTCTGACCTCAATTTTCAGGGGGAAAGGAAGAGAGGAAGAAGAGAGAGGCAGAGGGAGAGAGAAGAAAGAAGAAAAATGGGAGGAAACAGAGAATGAAGGAGGGAGAGAAAGGAAAAGAGTGGGAAGAAGGTGAAGGAAGGAAGACAGAGGAAAACAGAGGAGGGCACATTCATCTGGCATGAGTTATTTTGTAGTAGACAGAAATTTCCATTTTTATCATATTGCCAAAACTCCACAAGAACCCTACATTCTATTGAATTTATTTCTACTACACCACATGTTCTTTCACCTTTGGGCCCTTGTTCATGTCTGCTTGGAACAGTCTGCCCTTATTTAACTCTCCCTCAGCTCTCCTTTACCTGGTTTATGAAAGCTTCCAGGAATACGAAAGAAAGTACCTAAAGCACAATAGTTTAATCAATGAATATGTTTCATTAGCTCACCTGCCAGGAAGTCTGGAGATAAACTATCCAATGGGCCAGTGATGTCAGGGCACCTGGCCTTCTCCTGACCCCTGGATGGCTGAAGTAGCTCATCACAAATTCTCACATCAGTGTCCCCGGCAAGATGGACAAGCAGAGGCAGACACTTTCTCTCCTCTTTACTGTCCCTGCCAGCAGATTTCCCTTTCTGTCTTATGAGCCGGAACATTCTCACCAAGGATGCCCGGCTTCAGGGAAACGATGCCATGGCCCAGAGCATGGTGACCATGGCTGACTGACACCTGGCATGCACACACTTACCTGTTCTGATTTCAAAGCATCACCATGCACTACCTGAGCAAAAAAGTGGGATTTGCTTAGAGAGCTATGTTGCGGAGTAAGGACAACATTTACACCTGGAAGCTCATTTATATCTTTACTGAACTGCTACTATCCCCAAATATGTCAGGTCTCCTGTTATACACACTCTGCTAGCACTAAATTAGGTTCCCTTGGAACTTATTTATGGGAGTTTATTCTTACCCTGATGTAACAGTGCTCACATTTGACATTATCTGTGCAATGTCTGCCTCCCCTGTTGTATTGTGAACTCTATGAAGCAAAGGCCAGAAATATTTATGCTCAATATTTAATGCCTATAATAAAGACCAAACAAATATTTGTTAAAAAAGAACAATAAAAGCAATATATAATAGGTCTCTACCCATAATTTTATTCCCAAACTCTCATCTGAGAATAGACTTAAATGTACAATAACCCACTAGACATCTCCATTCAGTGACCTTAATACAGTCCTTAGATAAAACTATCATATACAGTGGTATACGACTTTATGATAGAGTTAGCTCCTAAAGTCAGCACAGGAGCTACAATAAAATATAAACAAGAGTATCCGAGGAAAGCACAGTGATATTCAGAAACACTGTCTGTCCCAAAGTGTTTACAATCAGGCATGAGCTCTACCTGATTAAGTTCTTAAAAAAATGTGTATTGTATTTTTTCCATTACCATTTAACATAACGCCTAGGGCTAACTATGAAGCTTTTCACGTAGCATGTAAAATAAACAATAATTGTTCTGTGAATGCATGAACTTGTAGGTTTGGGTGTGGTTGGGTCAACAGGGCAAC
This sequence comes from Macrotus californicus, assembly GCA_007922815.1. Taxonomy (NCBI): domain Eukaryota; kingdom Metazoa; phylum Chordata; class Mammalia; order Chiroptera; family Phyllostomidae; genus Macrotus; species Macrotus californicus. The sequence continues at coordinate 4,875 of VMDR010033719.1, forward strand.
CAGAAAAGTAAAATTATATTGTCCAAAAGGATGCATTCCAAATTCCTCATGCCTTCTAATCATGCTTCTCTAGAAAAAGCTGCCATCAGATCTAAAATGCTGACGTTCATCCTAATTATGCATTCACTAAGCTCAACCACACAGCATGGGTATTTCTTATTTTTCACTTGGATCTAAATGGTACATTCTCCATTAAACAATTAGAAATGCAAACCACTACAGGGAAACTGTGTTCAAGCAAACAAATACCCGGAGGCAACCCGTCAATTTTGGAGACTTGTATTTAACTGTGAATGTTTCCTTCTATTACTGGAAACCACTTAAGAATCCTCTGAAGTGGTCACTTAAGAAGAGGGTATTTCCTCTTACAGACAACGCTGTGATTCTAACTTCTCAAGGTTGTCTTGAAAAACTTTGACCAAACCTCTAGTGTCTTAATAATTATGGCACAGAAGACTGAGACATTTTTGACCTGACCCTGAAAGAAACATCAGGGAGAGCACATTGTATTTATTCGAAATAACCAATTTAACATGATTTTATTTCTATCATGATACATGGGATTTTTATTTCATAGATTTATGCACCAGCACCATCCCAGACCCTGGGCCTCGGGAGATAAAAAGAACAAATGGATATAAGAGTATATTACTCTCTAGCGGGGAAGAAAGTAAATAACCTTATAGATTGTAACAGACTTTAAGAGATATGCACATATGAATGTGGCGGCAAAAAGGAGAGGCAGCTACAGCGCCCCAGCAGCATAAAAGAATTTTCTTTTCCTTTCCTGGTTCTACATTCATCTTAAGGCATTTCTTCCATAAAATGTTTATCCCGAATCAGAGCTAAGAGATAAGTGAGGACCACTTATTTCCAGGCCCAGCCTGTAAGGATGCTGTGGTGGCACACTGCACAAAGGTGGGACATCTAGGGAAGCCAGTCTCATCGTGGACATATCCCAACAGGGACAGGTAAGAGGGTTGAGTCCCACATGTATTCGGCATGTTTCCAGTGCCTCTGCTCGAGAAGCCTAATTTCTTTTACCCAGGTAGACTCAAAACAGTGTGGTGATTGCAGGGGGGAGGGGGCATAAGGGGGTTAAATGGTAAAGGAAACAATACAATGAATGTTTTTTTAAAAAGCTAATATAATATGGTTGCTTTACCTGGGGGTAAGTTCATTCCCCCTCCTCAGCCCCTCAAGGGAGACCTTCCTGCTGCCACTGGCTGTGGAGACTGTCCTGAGTGTGTGTAGGCCGGCAAGCACAGAGGCATGTGTGTGTGTCAGCCATCATTGTCTGGAGGGCAGGGAAATCCCTTCCCCCAACCCAGAGCTATTCAGATTATGCTAACTTTTTTCCTTAACCATATGGACCAACCAAGCAACTCCCTGTAATTCGCAAATAGGGACTAGCCACAGCCATCACTCACTTCACTTTCACACAGAACAACACGAAGCAGAAACAAGAAAACACACCTCCTTCCTTTTTATTATATATGGTCCTTGACAGAAGAAGATGACAAGATGACAAAGAATTCAGGCATCTAACCAGCAAGCACTGCCTTTGATCTGCAGCTGTAGCTGCTATTTCCAGAACTTGGCACTGCGCTGAGTAACTCCTGGTCAGCCCAGAACTTTCACTCCTGGGAAGCCATGTCCTTCCTGATCGCAGCCCGACAGCCTGGCCCAGCAGCTCCGAGGCTTCCCGGCCGGCTGCCCACAAGCCTGTTTGAAGCCGGGCTGCCCGCGCCCCGCGCCCTCCCAGCGCTCCGCTGTCCTGCGGGCGGCTGCTTCGCTGCAGTTTGCTAAAAAGCAAGGAGCAGCAACAATTCTTTTGCTCTTTCTTGCTTTTTATCCCTCTAAGGGCGAGTTAAACTGGTACAGGTAAAAATGAGTTTTGTTTTACAAGCACCCTGCCGGGATATATAATTTCTGTCTCCCGAGAGCCCTCCCTTGACTTAGTAAAATTCTTAAAACACCAGCAAAGGAAACAGCGGTGTGTAATTTTATTAATCCCCCTAAAGCACCTAATAAAAGATCAGGAACAGATGACCTTTGTCGCCTGAAGCAAGGATCATTCTCACGGCTCAGATGACGACTTCATCCTGATCCTGACTGGATCCTCGATGCTTAGAAATCCCAAGTCATATAAATTGCACAGCCCTGGGAAATGGGAGAAAGGAGAAAAATATTGTCCCTGACCTGAATTCGGAAGACTTTTAACCACTTTGCTTCTCTGATTTCAGGATGGCTCCTGCTCCAGGAGTCCTCCCACAACAGCAGAACTCTTTGAAAAACTATCCCTTTAAAGTACAATTGATTTAGCCATAAATAAATCCTGGAGGGAACTTTCTGCTCTCCGCCCGGGCTGCCAGGGCCGCGACGCGCCTGTTCTTTCACACAGCGATATTAGATAGGCCCGGCATCGGCTGCAAAATGTAATTTGCTCAGTGAAGCATGCCCATCCCTTCTCCCTGATTACTCCCTGATCCTTTTACACATCCACCAGCTCCTTGACTCTCAGCATCCACCAGGGCTTATCCGACGCTGAGAGCAAGTATTTATCAGATTGGTGATTATTTTTATTATCAAGAAAATACACAGGCCAAACAGCCATGTTGATTCAATTATAATAATTGTAGCTTCCCCCAGGTAAATCCTAACTGAGTAATTATAAGGCTGCCAAGGCTCATTGAGACTTGCCTGGGTACCAGTGATGCATTATGCTTCTCCTGTGAACTATTTTTCTTGATATTTCCACTATGAGAGAAGGTTAATCTGTATCAGTAAGGTTTCCAATGAAAGGACATTTGGGCTCATCAGTGTTATCATTTTGCTTGGTTTTCATCAGGAGCTTTAAAATGAACAGCCTCTGGGCTTTCTGTAAACACCAAAATGCACTAACATGAAACATCTCTGAGTGGGCCAGGGACAGAAGTGTTTCCGTTTCTTCCAGTCTGCCCCTGTTTTGGCAATATCTGCTCCTGCCTCAGGTTCTAGTTCTTAAGGTTTGGGTCCCACAGACAAAGGGAACAGCTGCTCTTATCCCCACAGCAATGGGGTACAGTTTGGTTCCTTCACCCAGGTAACAAGTGCACACAACTATAATTTATCTGAATTCAAATGCAATCTTCGCTCTATATTTAAGCACACAGCAAACACAACTCTTTATTGCTCAGCCGGAGAAAGGAGTGTCTCTACTAAGCCCTAGAAAAATGTGAATAATAAACAATGGTCCTTGAGGAGCCCCTGATAAGGACGCAGATAAAAAGATGCAAACGGTGCCATCAATGGCCCCCATATAATCCTCAGAAATTCAGCGCGTCAGAGTAGATGATTTTTGTTGTTAACTCTGATGAGGAGTATTGTTAGAAACAAGTTTGGACAGGGTGTGATTAGCAAATGAAGGGGATTGTTTTTGAGTGATGCGGAAAGAGCATCCTCTCAACTTCTAAATATAAACTTGACTGCTTTCTTTCCTCACAGCTATGTCTCTGTTAGCAAGACTCTCAATGTCTGTAATAATTTCTTTAACGATTAAAAAAGTCATTTGCTAGGGCTGCTATAACCAAGTACCACAAACTGGATGGCTTAGCACACACATATTGTCTCAGAGTCTGGAAGCTAGAAGTCTGAAGTCAAGATGTTGACAAGGCTGGTGGTCCCTTCCGAGGGCGGTGTGGGAGGGCTCTGTTCCTGGCATCCTCCTGGGCTGTCTTCTGCCTGTGTCTCCACATCCTCTTCCCTCTAAGTGTGTCTGTCAGTGCATCCAAATTTCTTCTTTTTACAAGGACAACGGTTGTATTGCATTAAGGCCCATTCTCATGACCTCATTTTAACTAATTACAGCTGGGATGACCCTATTTTCAAATAAGTCACATTCTGAGGTACTAGGGGTTAAGACTTCAACATATGAAATTTGAGGCGGATGCAACTCAGCTCATTACATAAAAATCTCTAAGTTCCTACTCAGGTCCAAAATTATATAGATTTTCTCTTAATAATTCAGAAAACTTGCAATTGTTTTTTGAAGCCAAAAATGAAAGGTGGGTCCAAACAAATTTTATGAATTAATTGCTGGTAATCATGAAATTATCTGGGTAATGCCTTTACTCTTTGCCACTCCCTTTAGAGATAGACTGTAAAGTAACCAGAAACTTGATTCTCTAGTCTGCGGGCTGACCCTTTGGGTGATGCAGAACAGTTGTTACATGTCCTGTAGCCCTGGCCTTTCTCTGCCACCCTGTGCCCAAGCTCAGAATCTGCCTCTGCTGCTCTGAAAGACCAGAGACTTTTTATTTTATTTACTTTTTACTAGCCTCGAATCATTTTCCTGGATGCTATGTTTCGTGGGCATTTTTTTCTTGAACTCCAGAAACTCTCAGCAGGCTTGTAGAGCACAGAGTAGATGGTATAACATTATCTGGTGGTGATGTTAAACTTTATATTGTGCAAAAAATTGCTGTACTCAGGGCCTGAGTGCAGTAAAAGCTTTTATAAATTTTATGCTTTTCGCTGAGTGTGTGTGAAGCATTATGCATGTAATATAAACGTATAAATTCTCAGTATTCTGAGTAGTTGATATAGTCAGATAAAGAGGGTAGGAGGAGCTTTCCTAGGTGGGCAGAGGCACAGGTGAAGAGGAGCTGTTAGAATTAACTCGCAGTAGCCCTGGCCACATGGCTCAGTTGCTTGGAGCGTCATTCTGTGCACCGATCTATTGCCGGCTCGATTTCCAGTGAACATGCCAGGGTTGTGGGTTCAATCCCTGATTGGGGCGTGTACCAGAGGCAATCAATCAGCATTTCTCACATTAATGTCTCTCTCTCTCCCTCTTTCCTCCTCTTTCTCTAGAAACCAATAGAACATGTCCTCAGGTGAGGATTAAAAAAATAAGAAAGAAAAAGAAAGAAAGGAAGAAAGAAAGAAAGAAAGAAAGGAAGAAAGGAAGAAAGAAAGAAAGAAAGAAAGAAAGAAGGAAAGAAGAAAAGAAAGAATAAAATTAACTCACAATTGACCTTTGAGTCATTTGCCTTCATACCAAAAGTGTGATTGTCCTAGAAGTGGTAGCATGTAATTTTAAAAGAGGTTGATGGCATTATTAAAGTGATTATCTCTAAATGGAATTTGGTAGTATACCCAAGTCCCTCAAAGAAACAAATAAGGCTTCTTTATACGGGCTGAGCCAAAGACTTAAAATCATCAACATATCTTCATTATGTTCAGAATCTACTGCAAAGAACATCTAGGTAGGGAACAGATAAACATAACCTGTGAGTATTTCGAGTGTTCACTTTTCCTTAGTGTTGGAAAATAGCTTTTACTCAATCTGATAGAAAAGTTATGGTGACCCAGCAAAAACTGGCTATTCATTTCATCTCTGAATGAAAAATGAAGTGCCAAGGCATTTCATTATAGTCACGGGTACTACATTCATTCTTAACATGAACTCTCCGACTGGATTCTCTGTAACCAGACAGCCCCCGTGCACTTCTCCGCACATGCCAGATGGGCAGACTCTGCTCCCTCCTAAAGAAAATCCCTTTACATGTCATTAGTGACTCCTGGTCTGCAGATGGCTATGACCAAGTCACACCTTAAAAGTATCTGAGAAAGAAACAGTGTGAGTTCAAGAAAAACTGGAGGGTCTTTTAAAGCTACAAGTATGGTAATTTTGGAGTGGAGCCCAATGGAGCAATAAGTAAATCCTGTGGTGGTGAAGAAATCTCAATAATAGAAAAGGCGATGATTGCATGATGTTTCTTCCTGAGAAAGGATTTATAACTTAGTGAATACTACATGTAGGGTCTTCTTTAAAAGAGTACATGGATTCATGCTTGGTATGATCAGTGCTAAGACCTATGAATGCTGAAGAGGGGTGGTTTAAAAATGAAAAGAAAATAAGTGATAAACCAGAGGAAACCCAAAACAAACCAGAATTTATTGATAAAAAATCGTGTGTTTATTTGTACATGTTTCAACTTTAGTCACTTTCAAAGTCCTCTCCATTTAAGGCAATAAACCTATTGAGGTATGTTTTCCACTGTTCAAAACAGTTTTTGAACTTATCAGTTTTGATGCTTTTTAGTGCTTCTGCCCTTTTAGTCTTCCACATCAGCAAAATGTTTTCCTTTGAAGTCTTCTTAATTCAGAGAAAGAAAAAAAAAATGGTTCAGGGCAAGATGGAGTCAATAGGGACGGTGGGGCACAGGGGTCATCATACCATTTTTGGTCAAAAACTGCTGAATATGCAGTGCAGTGTGAGCAGGTGCACTTGTAAATCACCCATCATGAAAAGGGTAAACGCGTTGAGTCTTCAGAAACATTCACTGAAGCTGAATGCAGCCTCTCACAACAACACCAGCTGGCACACTGATATAGATGGATTTCTAGAACACTCAC
>VMDR010033720.1:0-11281 GCA_007922815.1 Macrotus californicus
CGGGTAGAAACTTACAATAGGACTACTCTTCTGGGAAGATGGAGTAGGTATACTTTTCTCTATTCCTCCCACTAAGGACATTACATATAAAAAAATAGAAGAAGACTCTGAAAGGTGGAGACCAGTAAGGATCTCAAACCCTAGGAATGACACAGTAGCTAATCCTTGTTTCCTTTTTGTCTCATCTATCCTACACTGGGTACTGATGAAGCTGATAACCCAGAAACAATGATGAGAACAGCCAAAAAAAATTTAACAAAGTCTGCTTTCTGTAGCTAAAGGAAAGGCCCAAAGCAAGATAGAAAACTTTTAGACAATATTGTTCTATGTTAGTCAACAATAGTCAACAACACCACAGAAAGAACTATGTACTCCCGCCCCCATGTCAGCCAAGGCCAAGTCAGAAGCCTAGACTTCTGCTCTGCCTGTTCTGTAGTGAGGTGCCCCAACTCCACCAACATGATGTGATCAGAGAAGGCCAATCAGGGAGCTGGGAGTTTCACCCCTGGCAGGAGGAGAGGGGCTCCATATGTTGTGGTGTCAGTGGAGATCATGTGGGGAGCATGGACCTCTGCCTCTACCCAGCACCTCCTCCCGCCTCCCACTGCAATGGTGTCAGAGCAGGCCAAGTGGAAAGGTAGAACTTTCACTACCACTCAGCAATAATGACACACTCCAACCACTGCACATCAGTGGAGACTACATGGGGAGCCAGAACTCCCACCCTTACCTTACCTTACCTTACCTTACCTTACCTTATCTTACCTTATCCAGCAGTAATGAGGAGCTCATACCCATCATTTAGAGCAATGGAGACCAAGTGGGAACCTATACTTCTAGCTCTGCTGGTCAGAAATAGACCAATCCACAATTATAGTGGGAGACTCTAACATTCATCTTTCAATAATTGATATGATAACTACACAGAAAACCAGCAAGGATATAGAAAAACTCAACAGCACCATCAACAGGATCTAACTATCATTCATAGAACGCCACCAAAAAAAGCAGAATTCATACTCTTTTTCAAGTGCCTCCCTGGCATTACCAAGATAGGTCTATGCCAGAAGAGTGATAATGAACCAATACCTCCTTTCCTTGCCACATAGTGTCAGAAAAATCCAAAAGATTTAAATTAGATCCAGAGTCTCACAATATAACATGGAAATGTACCTGTTTCAATGAAAAATCATTTGTTACACAAAGAATCAGAAAGATTTCAAACTGAATGAAAAAGGTAATCAATAGATGTCAACATCAAGATGGCAGAGATGTTAGAATAAACAAAACTATTTTAAAGCTGTCACCATTAAAATGCTTCAAAGAGCAATTACAAACACACTTGAAACATGAAAAAATAGACACTCTTTGCAAAGAACAGAAAGTCTAAGCAAAGAAATGGAAGACGTAAAGGAGAACCAAATGGAAATATTAGAACAGAAAAATGTAATAACCTAGATTTTTAAAAAAATGAGTAGATAGTCTCAATAGCAGAATGGAGAGAACAGAGGATAGAGTCAGTGAGCTAGAAGATAAAACAATGGAAATAACCCGATCTGAACAATATAGAGAAAATAGACTGGAAAAAAAAAAGACAGAGTCTCAGGAACTTGTGGGACTACAACAAAACAATCTCCCACTTTGAAATCTCAGAAGGAAATGAGAAAGAGGGCAGGGCTGAAAAGCACTCAAAGAAATTATGTTTGAAAACCCCCCAACTTTGGCCAAAAACATAGTCTACAGGCTCAAGAAGCTGAGTAAATTCCAAAGAGGATAAACCCATAGAAAGTCACTCCAACCACATTATAGTGAAACTTCTGAAAACTAACGACAAAGAAAAAATCTTGAAAGCAGTAAGGGAGAAACAATTTGAATCACAGATTTATCTTCAGAAACCATGTAGCCAGAAAGAGGCATGGATTTTTCAAGCACTGAAAGAAAAGAACTATCAAGTTAGAATCGTATACCAATAAAAACATCACTTGTTAATGAAAAGGAAATGAAGATATTTTCAGATTGGAAACTGAATTTGTCACAGACAGACTTGTCACAAAAGAATAGCGAAAGAAAATTCTCTAAACAGAAAAGAAACAGTAAAAAGAAGGGAACTTGGAACATCAGAAGGAAGGAAGAACATGGCAACAAAAATATAGATAAATAAAATAAATTTTGTCTTCTTTTGAGTTCTCTAAATTATGATTGATAGTTGAACCCAAAGGTGTAACACTGTTTTGTATGATTCGGAATGAAAGTAGACGAAATACGAAAACCATGATATTATTCACAGAGAGAGTAAAGGGATGTGAGGTAGGTGAGGCTTCACTTGAGCTGGTAAAATGATGACGCAAGTGGGCTGTGATTAGTGATGTATACATAATGTCATACCGAGAGCAACCACTAAACAGGCTGTACAATCAGACACTCATCAATGCTATATATACATCAAAAAGGAATTAAAAAAATGTTCAAGTAATCCAAAGAAAGGCAAGAAAAATAAAACAAATGAAAAACAGGGAACAATGAAAAAAGTCTGACTTAGTCCCCAACATATCAGTAATTACACTAAATGTAAAGTCTAAACTAGTTAAAAAAGAGCTTGACAAAATAGATTTGAAAACATGATCAAATTCTATGCTGTCTATAAGAAACCCAGTTCAAATATAATTATATAGGTAGGCTAAATAAAAAAGGATGCAAAAATATGTCTTGCAGAGATTAGCTAAGAAAAGCAGGAGTGACTACATTAATTTCATATAAAGTAGACTTTGGAGAAGTTGCAAGAGACAAGGAAGGACATTTCAATAAATGATAAAATGGTCAATCCATCAAAACAATATAGCAATCCTAAATGTGCACACAAAACACAACAAACTGAAAAATATGTGATGTAAAAACTGGGAGAACTGAAAGGGGAAATAGACCAATCCACAATAATAATGGGAGACTTCAACACTCATCTCTCAACAACTGATACCACAACTAGATGGAAAATCAGCAAAGATACAGAAAAACTCAACAACACCATCAGCCAACAGGATCTAACTGACATTTATAGAACACCACCACCACCAAAAAAAAAAGAGTACACATTCTTTATAAGCGCCTCCCTGACATTACCAAGATAGATCATATCCTGTGCCATAAAAGAAACTGCAACAAATATTTAAAAATTGAAGTCATACAGAGTGTGTTCTCTGACCACAATGGATTCAAACTACAAAACTATTAGAAACATTTAAAAAATCTCCAAATTCATGCAGATTAAAAAAGACACTTCTAAATAACTATGGTAAAAAGAGAAATTCTCAAGAAAAATTTAAAAATACATTGAACTGGATGGAAATGAAAATACAATATATCAGAATTGGTGGGACACTCAAGCAGGTCTGAGAGGAAAAGTCATAGCACTAAATGCATACATTAATAAGAGGAAAAGTCTCAAATCAATATCTAAGCTCCACCCCTAATTAATATCTAAGTCTTCTTTTAACCTAGAAAAAGAAGAAGGAAATAATTTGAAAGGAAGCAGAAGGGATGAAATAATAAAGATAAAAGCAGATATCAATGACATTGAAAACAGAACAGCGATAGAGAATATCAATAAAACAAAGAGCCATTTTTTTTAGTAGATCAATAAAATTGACAAACCTCTGGCAAGACTGACAAAGAAAAAGGGAGAAAACACCAATTAATAATAGCAGAATGAAATGAGGGGTAATACTACAGAAACTGAAAACATCAAAAAGGTAATAAGGGAATAGTAGGAACAACTCTGTAAGTATAAATCTGAAAACTTAGATTAAATGAATCAATGCTTCCCAAAACACAAAATACCACAACTCACCCAATATGTAAGACACTTTGAAAAACTCTGTAACTATTAAGGAAACTGAATTATTTAAAAACTTCTAAAACATCCCCAGGCCAAATAATTTTATTGGAGAATTCTGTCAAACATTTGACAAAGAATTAACAATTCTATACAACTCTTCTAGAAAGCAGAAAAGGAAGAAACACTTTCCAACTCATTTTGTGGAAATAAAGACAATATGATAAAAGGAAACTATAGAGAACATTCCTTGTGAGTATGGACACAAGAATCCATAGTAAAATATTAATAAATAGAATTTGGTAACATATAAAAAGAATTATACAGCATGACCAAGGAGGGTTTATTCTAGGGATGCAGTGCTGGTTTAATATTTAAAAATCAATATAATCCACCATATTAACAGGCTAAATAAGAAAAATCACATAATCAGTATCAATTAGTATAGAAAAGGTATTTGAAAAATTCAACATATGTTCTTGATAAAAACTCTCATTCAAAAAGAAATAGAAGTATGCTCAACTTGATAAAGAGCATCTATAAAAAGCATAAATTCAGCATTATACTTGGTGGTGAAAGATGAAATGAATGGTACCCCTATGGAGATAAGGCAAGGATATCTGCTTTCACCACTCTTATTCAGCATAGTGATGGGAGTTGTAGCTAGTGCAGTAAGGCAAGAAAAGGAAACAAAAGCCACACAGATTGGGAAGAAACTAATACAATTGTTTCTATATTCAGATGTAAAAAGGGGAAAACTTAATTTTTGCTTTCTTTGTAGGGAAAAACCTAGTTCTTTCCTACTGTGTGTTTCTGTGTCCTATGAGTCTCCTTTACTGTTCACACAGAGCACTTCACTTCTGACACTTCTGATAATCAGATGTGTGTGGGTTTTTTCCATAACAATAAGCAAGTCTGATGCCAGTGGATGTTCTACAATTCAGCGTAATTCTGACACTGGCGATAGTGTCAGATCTCATAGGTTGCAGTGCCACAAGACCGTCCCCCACCCTGACTTCAGATACCAGTTGCAAGCTCAGGTTATCACTTGTGCTTCTGGTCGACCAGCTACAGATCAGCGGTTCCTGCAACTTCCTCTTCAGGTTCGATTAATTTGTGAGAGGGGCTCATAGAATTGAGTGAAATACCAGTTTATTGAAGGATAGGATAAGGAACACAGAAGAACAACCAGATGAAGAGGTACTCTAGCTTGAGGTCTAGGAGGGTCCTGAGTGCAGGAACTTCTGTCCCCATAGAGTAGAGGTGTGTCACCCTCCCCCTGGGTGCATTTGCCAGCCTGGAAACTTTGAATGCCATGCCTTTGGGACTTTATGGAGGCTTCATCATGTCGGCATGATCAATCATAAACTCCATTTTTAGCCCTTTTCCCACAAGAGAATGGTGGATGGAGTTGAAAATTCCAAGTTTCTATTCATGGTTTGGTTTCTCAGGTGGCCAGCCCTCTTCCAGAAGCCCACCGAGAGTCAACTGCATTAGATCGAAAGACTCTTATCACCTGGCAAGTCACAAGAGTTTCAGGAGCTCTGTGCCAGAACCTGGAGTCAAAGACCAATATATACATTTTCCATTATCTCACAAGATGACGTAATTGTTTATGGAGAAAATTTCAAAGTATTTCCAGAAAAATCCTAGAATGAAGAAGTGAGTTCAACAAGCTCATGGGACACAAAATAAGCATACAAAAATCAATTGTATTTTTTATACTAGCAGCGAACAAAGGGTACCAAAATTTAAAATACACTATTTACAATTGCTCATAAAAATTTAAATATTTTGGCTCCAATTTAACAAAACACATGTAGCACTTAGAGGCTGAAAGCTACATTGATTAAAGACGATCTAAGGAAATGTAAAGGTATACCGTATTAATGGATTGAAAGACCCTTTACCTTTACAGCTGTGGACTCAGAGGGAAAGAGGAGGCAGCAGCCTGCCGTGAAGTCCTTAGGCATGTCCCATTGCCAGGGACAGTCTGAAGCTAGAGCCTAAAGCATTAATAAATGGATGCCATCCATAGAAATGCCTTTCATCTGATGCTCAACCTCAGGGAAGGGGAACCTGGCTCGTTGGGGCCTCCGTGTCTGACTCTTCTCACTGCACATGCACATGATCCCCAGGATGTCAGCAGGCTCTGGTTGGCTGTTGGGCAGGCAGGATGCACACAGACCTTGCATTGCCATCAGGTAGAGGGGAACCAGGAGAGAAGGGCTGGCTGTCATAGGGGCTGGTCCGCTTCCCTCTGTACTCTAAGGGCTGAAGTGCTGGGGTTCCTGCAGCCTCTCTGCGGTGCTGCCGATGACGGAAGACTCCTCTCTCTATGTGCAATTTTTAAAGGTATGAAAATAATTTCACAGTGAAACCATTAGCCCACCACAGGCAGTCTCAGCTATAATTTATAGCTCCTGTCTCCCATACTGTAATTTTTGTTTTGTACTCACTAGGATAAGATTTTTTTAGAAAGAGAAATCTCAAGGAGTCACAGTTCTGACGACTGCTATTAACTACCATGTCACTCATAGATACTACTAAGGCTGCAATTCTCAAAAGTAAATGAACTTCCCGTGTATGGGGACTGTCTGAATAATGTTCAGACTCCTCTCTAGAGGAGGTTGCTTGCCTCTGGGAAGAAGCTGCTGCCTATGTGGCAACACGAAGGTTGCCACCACCTTCTCTGGCTTCATTTTGTCCACTGTATCCGTCCCTTGAATTTGAAAAGAAGAAAACCGACTGGTGTTCTTGGGTACATGAAAGGGGCAATTGCTTTTAGGAAGCTTAATATGCTTTCTAACACACACACACACACACACACATACACAATTTTTCTAGCATTTTAGTAGACAGCCTCCTTTCATCTCTCAGCAATTTCAGTACCATTAAGGTTATGTGGAAGACTTTCCTCTTTAGCCTGAAATTCGTTTTATAACAGTTTTAGTGATACAGGATAGGTTAGTGCTTTTCTGGGTTAAAGAAAAAGAGTGCTTCTTATGGGAAAATTATAAGTGGCTTTTCTAGATCAAGGATGAGTAGAATAGGGGGTAACCCCAGGAACTGGGGAGCAATGGTGATGCCTGTGACGACGGCGCCTCCACACCTTGGACACCTGCTAGGTGTCAGGCGTGGCACTAAACATGTACAGGCAGCCTTTCACTTAGTGCTCGCTGTCACTGCTGGCCCCATCTTATGGTTGAAGAATCCAAGGTGCAGCCAGTTTGTGTAACTTGCCCAGGATCACACTGCAGGTGTCAGGGTCTCTTGTAAACCGGGTGTGCTGGACCCACAGCCGAGGCTTTAAGTACTGTCTCCTGCCTCCCCCGCTGCAGTGCCTGGGGTGGTATGGTGTTGACTTGGTCCCAGGAGGACCTCCCGTGGGCAGCATTAGACACCAGAAGAGTATCCAGAACAGACTCAACGGCAAGGCACCTGTTTGCCGGTATTTATTGTGAAGGGGTTTGAGCCCTAGTGCATTGAGTCAGACCCACTCTTGCTTGTACAATTGAATCCTCTAAGAAGCAGGCAGAGTGGGCCACCCTTCAGATCCAGGGTGGCTCAGGCCTGCCCCTCTACTGGTTATTTATGGTCAGGGTTACACCAGTTACAACCTAGGGCTGTGCTGTTGTCCAGAAATGGCCACTCCAAGGAGACAGGGAGACAGTGTGCAGGTCCTTCTGTCCTCTGTTGTCTCTTATCTGAAGGGCTTCTGGGGTCTCCCCTGGGGTCATCCAGCTGCTTGTGGAAGGAGATGGCCTGATTCTGACCCCCAGGTTCTGCAGCCTGCTCCTGGGGCACTACCCTCTGTACCCTCGAGGACCAGAATGTCAGTCCTCACTGACCACTGGCCATGACTTGAGACCCACGAGTCCCTGTTGCGAAGAACCTTTATGTTCCTGGTGTTTTGATTTGGTGTGACCTTTGAGAAAGAGGGAAAGGAACAGCATAGGCATGTTATCTCTGCACTGTCTGGTTGAGAAAACACGGGCTCTATGGTCTGCATTTGTGAGTTTGGGGTGGCTCCCTGCTCTTTACATGGACTTTTTGACACTGACAATAACAAAGCACCCTCATTTCTTTCTGTATCTGAAATATTCTTGTGTTTAAAAATAGCCACCATCCTGGATCCGTTGTGACCGGTGAGGATCATCTCTTCTGGTGTGTGGTGGTTGGCCTGATGGACTGCTGGGGGCCGGGAGGAAGAGAGGCACCTGGAAGGTGCAAAAGTTGTTTGTCGGGAATTCTGCAGGGTTGGAAGAGCACTTTGGGAACTCTTGCTTGGGGCCATTTTACACATTTAATCACAATTAAGGCTATAATTAAAGAAGCATTTATTTATATCCTATACACACACACACACACACACACACACTTGAAGTATGACAACTAACACATGGTGATGTAACATGTTGAGCCTGACCTTTCAGTGCAGGGTTGCGTGCAAACCAGCTTGTGCCCCAGGAAGTCTTGGGGTGAAGGCAGAGGCCCAGCCACAGAGCTCCTCTTCTTTTGCTGGTTTGACGGATGTCATTAAGAGCAGACTTATGCAATGATGCTGCAGCAGGAAACATGTGAAGCAATTATCTTTTTAGTAGGTCACTGGCCTCCTTTGGGAGAAGAGACCAGAGGGAGCGCAGGAGAGGCGGGCACGTGGCCTCCCCCAGAGGCTGCGTGTGCAGTAGCTGCGCTGGTGATTAATAGCCATGTCGCTTCCCATGAATGTTGCTGTAAGCAGCCGTGTTCAAAATTGAGTGGGAATGAAATAAAACAACCCAAAATAAACGTTTCCTCTCTTTCTTACGAGTTGCTGGGATCCAGAAATAGCTTTTCAAATCTATAATTTTAAACAGCATCATTCACCACAGCTCAGAGCCTCGGCTTCGTCCTCACATGGGTATTGTGGGCATACGCATCACTGTTGTTTTTAAAGACCATGAAAAATTTGAGCTCAGTGACTTTGAGGTTTTTTCTAGAACTGAAATAAAAATTATGTTTACAGAGAAAAATGTAGCCTTATAGTATTTTTAAAGGAAAATAGTAACCCTGTGGAGGAAGACGATGGGAAGGCTCTTGCGCCCGTTTGGATGGTAACCTGGAGCAGTAAGGACATCTGGCAGGCAGTCGCCGCTGGCCGGCAGCAGGCTAGCAGCCCTAGGAGCTGTGTCCAGGGCAGCTTGCCATGACATAGCAACAGAGGACAGCCTGGACCTCATGGCCTTCAGTGCGGTCAGCTGGGAACCGAGAGCATAAATGAGGGGGGACCACAGTGTGGCTTGGCAGGGTTGCCCCACGGGTCTGTGCCCTCTCAGAGCACGGTCTTGAGGCCCTTCTCTCTGCTGCCTCTGCTGGAGCCAGGCTGCCCACTTTGGGGCAGTTGGTGGCCATCAGGAGATAACCTCTGGCCGCATCTCTGGGCAAGAGGACATTAGCCTTTTGAGTCATGTATTCCCCTGGAGAAGCCAAAGAACACATCTTATGGGCGAGAAGCTGGCGGGAATCTCGGCTCAGTGCTTGGGAACTGTCTGTTTTGGGCCAGAGGGAGGGAGGGGGAGAGTGTGGGTGCTGCCTGCCTTCTGCCCACTCATTGGTTTCTTTCTGAGTCCACAGTAAACAACAGAACAAAACAAACCAGTGGGGGTGGGGCTGGTAGCAGGGTGGGCCCTTGTTTTATTTGCCTCCCCTACCTGTGGCTTCACTGCTCAGTGCTCCCACCAGATACCGCATCAGAACCTCAAGTTGCAAGCAAATATTCCAAGGAGCAGTGGTGGGAAGGCACCTGGAGGGGGGGTTGGGCTGTTGAGAGGTGGCGAACTTCAGCGTCATTCTTCGTCCGTCTTTCCGGCCCTCGGCGAGGTGTGAGTCCTGCCACAGCACTGTTTCAAAACACAGTTTTGTAATTGCTCAGGGATGGTGAGGCCAGCAGGTCAGCAAATGACTGTGACTGAAAAGATAACTTGCTATCATAGTTCCTAAGAGGAGGGACATGCCCTGACGGCCCCTGGTGCTTCACAGGGCCACACCAGAAGCGCCAGGGACCGTCAGGAGGCAGAGGGAACAAGGCACACGTAGACAAAGGCCTTTACTGTGGTTTCAACAGGAAGGAATGGGCGAGGCAGGGTCAGCAGGCTGAGTAGGATTAGGACTGGCTAGTGTGAATAACTCTGAAGGTTCTGTTGCATGGGGCTGTCTCTGGTTGTCTGCTACCCAGACCTGGGGAAATTCGGGCAGTGGACAGTGGCCCAGAGCGGAAGAGCTGGACGAAGGCGTTGACTGGTGATGTGGGCTCTGCATTGGTTAATTTGCCTTGGAAGATGTGCTCACAGAGGAGTCATTTGCTCTCTCTAGGAAAGGCTGGCCCCTGGAGGGGCAGTCCCTTCAATGTCAGAAGGCCCCAGATGTCAACGCATCGAAACCTGTGGTTGATACAGGTGCACACACACCAGCGTGAAGGAAAAAGTGCTCCCGTGTGGGAGGAACGACGAGATGCTTGGGCATTCTGAGGAGATGCAGCTTTCTGCTTAGACTGGTTTGATTTTGGTTTTGAAGAGTGTACTGAGGAGGAGGAGGTTTCAGTGGAGACAGGAGACGGGGCTGAACCACCAAAAGTGAGGTGTGGCAGCAGGGGTGAGGACGGCTGCACATGCAGAGCCCTGCCGGGACAGAGGTCCGGCACGGGAAGGCATCGAAAGGGGCTTAGCAGGGAAAACACACCAACAAAAGGTCCCTTTCACCAATCCCAGGCCAACAGGAGCACGCAGTCTGTGGTGCGGTGAACAGGGGAACTTTATTCAGGTGAGCAGTGTGCAAACTGGGGAGATGCAGCCTCAAGTGGAAGGTGAAAGTGTACTCCCTGGACACAAAAGGAAGGCTGCTTTTTTAAAAAAACATTTTATTTATTTACTTTTAGAGAGAAGGGAAGGGAGTGAGAAAGAGAGGGAGAGAAACATCAACATGTGGTTGCCACTTGCATGCCCCCAGCTGGGGAGTTGGCCTGCAGCTCAGGCATGTGCCCTGACTGGGAATCGAACTAGGGTCCCTTTAGTTCACAGGCTGGCGCTCAATCCACTGAGCCACACCAGCCAGGGCTAAGGTCACTTTTTTTTTTCCTTCCTTGGTGGTGTGGCTTCTATCAGAACTTTTTTTCTTTAAATATATTTTATTGATTATGCTATTACAGTTGTCCCATTTTATCCCTTTTATCCCCCTCTACCCTGCACACCCTCTCCCACCTGTATTCCCACCTCCCTTAGTTCATGTCCATGGATTGTACATATAAGTTCTTTGGCTTCTACATTTCCTATACTATTCTTAACCTCCCCCTGTCTATCTTCTACCTACCATTTATGCTTCTTATTCCCTGTACCTTTTCCCCCTCTCTCCCCACCCACCCCCCTGATAATAACCCTCCGTGTGATCTCCATTTCTGTGATTCTGTTCCTGTTC
>VMDR010033721.1:0-11279 GCA_007922815.1 Macrotus californicus
CAGAATGAGATCAGTGCTATGAGAAAAGGATTCCTTGATTGAGTAAGTGAGAGCTCCCACACACCACATATTACCTCCTCTTGTAGATTCAAAGGTACATAGCAGATCAAAGGCTCCAGAATGTCCAAAAGCTCCAGGAAGCCTCACTAAAGAAACTGTTGGAACTTCAGTTTTTCCTAGCGTTTGTCAATGGTATTTGACCAAGAACTCTTTTGCCCCATAACTTATAACGACTCCTTGCAGAACATTAACAATGTGGATTTACAGCCATAGGCTGCTTGACCCTGGGAGACGTTCTGAGAAATGAAGAGTTAGGTGGTTCTGTCTGCGAACATCATGGAGTGCATTTACATAGCCCTAGGTGGTACACCCTGCTATTGTAATTGTGTGTGTATACTTTTATACGTCTGGCAGTGCAGGTTTGTTTACGCCAGCATCACCATGAACACTAGTAACGTGATGGTGCACTAACCGATGTTACCATGGTTATGACATTACTAAGTGATAGGAATTTTCCAGCTCCATTAAAATCTTTTTAAAAAATCCTCACTCAAAGACTTGTTTATTGATTTTAGAGAAAGAGGAGGTATGGGGGGAGAGACGGAGAGAGACAAACATTGATGTGAGAGACAAGCACCGATCAGTTGCCTCCCATATGTGCCCTGACAGGATCAAATGTGCAATCTATATATTAGGAATGTGTCCCGCCCAGGAATCCAACCTGTAACCTTTTGGTGTAAGAGACAACACTCTAACCAACTGAGTGAGCCACCAGCCAAGGCCACTATAATCTTATAGGACCCAAACATTGCTATGTGGTGTGTGACTGTATTTATTTGTTTTTAAAAATCAAAGCTATTAACAGATATTACACATACCGGCTAAGTGTTTTCTTTCTCCCTACTTTATTAAAAAATATAATGACATTGTGTAGGGGAGTAAGTTTTTCAAACATTACTCATATAGCTAATATTTCTTATGAAGTAGTTATGATAAAAATACAACCAAATTTCCAACTTAGAAGTTAAAAGACACTAACTTGGCCTTTGAGGTATGTGATATGACATCAAAGATGTATTTTAGAATAAACAGATGTATCAGGTTTTTAAGAAACAAAAATAATCAAAGCATCAAACTTCAGATAGGTATTGATATGAAGATTATACAAACTATCTTAGAAATAAAGCAGACTTGTTTAGTATGAGTAATAAAAAATTTTCATTGAATTAACTTGTCAGATGTTGTGTTTCAAAGAGCATTTGCTCCTAGATATTAAGTTTAGAATAATCTGGAAAGGAAAAAAAATCTAATTTACATATAACTTATGAGGCCTGACATAAATGTCTACCAAAGACCTGAAGGGGGAAACACTTGATAAAACATCCAGCTATGTGAAGGCCAATTTCTATAAACTGCATTTTATATACCCAATGACATTTCTAATAAAAGTGAAGAAACATTCTCATATAAGAATTTCTCACCCAAAAGAAATGAAAACATTAAAAAAATAAAACTCAGTAAGGGCAGATACCCATGTCCAACTTGTTCACCATCAAGTCCTTAAATGATATTCCCTCCATCAGTCATCTGACAAATATTTACTGAACGTCTACTATGTGCCAGGTCTGACTTCAGATTCTAGCAGTGAACACACTGTTCCCAGGCACTTTACATTTCAGTGGACAGCAGACAGACAGTAAACAAAATAGCTGTAAAAATATGTCAGGGGGTGACAAGCACTACGAAGAAAAACAACACAGGGTAAAGAGACAGAGTGAGAATATTGGATAAATTTTTACACAATTTCTGCTACGTGTAGTAAAAATGCCTGTTTTAATTCCGAGCTTCAGTTTTGTTTGGTGAATCAAAAATGCTTGTTATTTAAGCAATAGGGAATTTCTTTATGAATCTCATGATGAGTTAGTTATGTTTTCAAATCATCGACCTGCCTAACCCAACACTTTGTCACTTTTGAGGGCTTAACAAATATTAGGTTACCTGTTAAGTCTGTGAGGAGAAAACAGGAAAATAGCAGTTCAAATGATTTGCTTAAAACCAAACGAAACGAAACCAAATGGAATCAAACTGACTTGATTTTGGTGGCCTCAGATGAGAACCTTGATATCCACAGTACTAATTCTGCAAATTAAACATGGAAAATAACCACGTAAAATGACCAGAAGTAGTCCTTTAAGGGAAAAAACACTTTATCTTCTTCTTTTAAAAGAGAAATCAGTGCTTAAAAGAAAAGTCAAAAGCATTTTTTTCATTACAGCCACCCACATAACGTGGCAGTTTGTTCTTAACCGGCTTTGCGCCGCCCAGCACAGTACAGCAAGGAGTTCTGGGAAGCTCTGGGAGGCAAGTTCAGTCTTACAGGTCACACTGTGCCTGTATTTTCACAGCTGTTCCACAGACTTTCTGTGAAGGAAAACAGTCTGGCGCCAGAAAAGAACCGGCCCCACTGGCACCGGGCTTTACCTTGTTTCCTGTACCAGCACAGCAGATGCCCAGGGCCATGGCCGCTCCGTAGCGCACGTGCGGATTGTAACTCTCTGACAGTAAGGAAACAACGCTGGGGCACTGTTCAGGGGTCCTGATAAGAAACAGAGAAAGTGAAGACAGTGTTACACGTAACATATTTTAAATCAAGATGAGAGAATTTTAGCCAATTTTTAAAAAACCCTCACCCGAGGATATGTTTATTGATTTTAGAGAGAGGTAGAGGGAGGGAGAAAAGGAGAGAAACATTGATCGGTTGCCTCCCTCATGTGACCTGACCTGGAACAGAACCTGCAACCTAGGTATGGGCCCTGACTCAGAATCAAACCTGCAACCTTTTGGTTTGGGCACCAATTTTTTCAAAGTTATGAGAAACAACAGCTATAATGAATAATTAACAGAGATTGCAGAATTAAAAATCCTCAGAATTCTAATTATTGACAGTAGAAATCTGTCTTCAATACTCAGAGAATAAACGCAACGAAAGAGGAATGGATCAGTGGTTCCTCGGCCACAGTTCCTCCTGACAGCATTACGGCCATTCCCTTGTACCTCCCCCATAGTTGGGAATAACCATGGTGATGAGGGGTACACACTGCTCTTAGGTTTCCTGCTTACTCTGTGTTTTGTTTCAGAAGACAAAAGTCATTTATGGAGATTCCAGGATGTTTCCAGAGCTACATGGAAGATTTAAATCTCCCTGCATTACTCTGGTTGAATATTAAACTGATAAATCAGCCTTGGTAAGCAGAAAACTCTCATTTTTTTTTGTCTTCAGCAATAACTTTGGTGTTGATAATAGAGAAATTGTTCTTTTGTCATCCTCTCATGTTTGTGACAAAGAAAACTGACTAATGAAGTAACTGACTTCTAAAAGACTACCTTGTTATAGTGGTTACCCTTGAGGGGCAGCAGGACAGGTGGGGTAGTAACTAGAAAAACAGGTAAGGAGAATTTATAGGAGGCTGGCAATGATTTTGAACTAGGTTCTGGTTACACCGGTGTATTCAGTTGTGAAAATTCAAGTTGTAGGCTAATGATTATGAGCACGTTTTCAGATGTACAAGTCGTATATTACATTTCAGTAAGATCTGTTTAAAAAAACTATCCATATATTACATTTCAATAAATTTTTTAAAAAAGACTATCTCATTGTGAATGAAAGCCGTTATTATCTATAGACCAATTCAAGTCTACAATTCAATGCTGGAATTGTTCTCTAGCCTCAAATTTCGGCACGTGGTAAATTCAAATTTCAAATGGAGCAGAGTCAAGTTTATGAAAACTGTCTATAAAAGTGCAATTTTGCTATGGGGGAAGGTTGGATTATTTTGCTGTAAGGGAAGGATAGACAACAGAGTGCATCACTCCGTCTTAAATGTGTTCTCAGTTTGACTAAGTTTCCTAGTATGAATAACTGGGAAATAACACCAACAGCAACAATATGAAATAATAGTCAGTGTTGTGAGAAAAAAAAGCAAGATACTATCAAGAGGAAGATCTGGGTTCTAGCCTTAGTTTTGCTAATTTCTTAGTATAGGACATTAGGGAAGTCACTTACATTTTCTTTTCTGTAATTAGAGATAATTTTTCTTGACTATTTTGCAGGAATAATATAAAAAACAAATGAGCAAGTAACTAAAAATATGCTAATAACTTATATGCATACTGAAATAATAAGTTATATAAGAGGAAGCCATGGAGTCAAAAACCTATGTTCAAGTTCCTGTTTTTGTCTATAAATAGCTGGGATAATTTAGATAAGGTTCAATTAACCAGACGCTTTGGGGTCCCTTTCCTCCCAGAAAAGGAATGGGACTAGAAGCTCCATCAGGTCTGTTCCGCTTTACAAAAATGCTACAGCTTCTGTGAGAAATGTCCCTACGGAGTTCAAAGTGACAGCACACGACAGAGAGTTTTCTGCAGCTTCTTGTGGGTAGTGCCATCATTTAAATTCGCTTTTCACTCCTGTTAGGCTAAGAGCTTAACGCTCTGCCCATAATGTGACACTCAAAATCTCTGACCAACTCAAGCACTGTCTAATTAATTACAAATACCATTCAAGACTGCACAAGTCTCAAGGACCAAGAGCTGAGGCTGTCTTATCTGTATTTCCACAAATTATTAGCACAGGGCTAGACAATAAAGATAAAATAATTTTTATTTTATTTTAGTAAAAGACAAAGGGAGACGAACTAAATTTATATTTAGAGACTCACCCAAGATGTATTTTCTATTAGGTTCAAGGCCGAATGGTTAGCCACTGAAAAAAATATCAAGACCTTCACTGTTCCCCTCCCCCCTTAAGTTTATAATTCAGCTAAATAATCAAAAGAAGGCAGAGTTAACAAGTACCTGTGAGTGTTACTTCACATGGGCTGAGTGTCTTTTAATTTTATGTGCTTTGAAGTTCCCAGTAGGGAGACCACGTATAGGTCTAGGGAAGGCCTGCTTTAAAAAATAAAACACACACTGGAATAGGTAACTAAGTTCTGACTTGTAGTTTCAATAAAATTTCCTGGCTTGTAGCTAATAGTCATCTTGCCAATGTTAGTATTTGTGCAAACCTTCCACAGAGCAGGAATTGTGCAAGGGGATATGCACAAGTCACTGCTATGTCATTGGACCATAAACTGTACATATGAATTCTGTTCTTTCAGCTTACTGGCTGTTAACTACTGTTTCTTTACTGAGTATTTTCTGTAACCTCAATGTTAAATCATATCAATTAAACAGAAAGCTTTCAAGAATATGGTGTCTTTTTTCAAATTTATCTCCACTAGAGGAGCAAAAGTATAGCAATATACGTATGTAGGCAGAAGCACTATTCTAAGCACATGGAGTCCATCACTGTGGGAAGTCCTCTGATAGAATTATAAATTCATAATTCATTAAGCAAGTGCCACATACAAACACAATGACACAGGAATTAAGAATATACACCTCCCCCACCTTGAACTCCCCTGTACTCCTTACCAACAACAGATTCCAAATAATCTGAGCAGCATCCTAAATTTCAAAGTACCGACTGAATGTTATTAACTACATGTACCACAAACAACCCCACCTACACACACAATTCCATGCAGAATAGGAGGAAAAAAGAGCATGTCCCCCAAATTGCTTCTCCCACCACGATCATTCATACGCACCCAAGAACCCAAATCATTTCATTCCCTCACTCCCCACATCTAACTTGCTACCAAGTCTAGTGAAACCCTTAAATCTTGTTTCTGTTTCCATTGCCTGTTTCAAGCCCCAATCACCTCTCACTGGAAATAATACAGTGACTCCCTAAATTATCCTTTTGCCTCTTTTGCCTCTTGTCTTCAGTTTTTTGTGGGAGACAGAACATGGGCTTAAAATTAGAAAGACCTGGATACGAATTCTAGTGCAGCCATTTATTACGAGAGTGGCAATCACTAAACCTCTGTAAGCTTTAACTGTTCTATCCATAAAATGATACTTACTCTACTTTATTTGTGCTGGGGAGTGTTGGTGGTGTGGTATAGTATAATTCTATACTATAACCGCTGAAATCTAGATGCATAACCGGCAACTGTCTTTGGGTCAGAACCAGGAATTTGGCTACTAGTATGCTATAGTTTGGACTCTTTTTATTCAGGGTCCTGACCTCCAGATTTTTTCACTGACCTTTTAGGGAGCTAATGGCACATAGAATACTTACCCCATTGCCTCTAAGCAAGTGCAGGGTATTCTAAGGAAAACAGACTCACAGCAAAGAGCTTATCCTAAATGTATCTTAAAACTTCATTTATTTTATGATCCCCACTTGTTAAAAAAGTATACTTAGAACAGGGCATTAATAATTTCGTGAGACTTAGAAAAACTTTTGTCTGGGAACATAAACACTGGGAACTTAATGCAGAGCTTTACCTAGCTGATTACCATAAAGACTAAACTAGGCTATGAGGGCTATAAACTCAAAAGCACATGAAATTCTTGTAAGTTTCTCAGTTGAAAAACAGCTCCAACTCTGACACATTCTTTAGGAAGGTGTTAAGACAAGGAATGACACGTTCTTTAATAAATTAGCTTAGACATTCAATCTCAAGGGTACAGTAAAACTGTAATATTCTTTGTTTACCTCAATTTTTCAGCAAGTAGCTCTGAAAGGACAAAAGAATCTTTCTGAGCAACGACAGTAATGCAAACATTTACTGAAAGCAAAACTGCACATTTTATCCAAACGTATACGTGTGTACAGTGCATGTATATATAAAACATTTTAAAGTAACGGTTAATAAATGAATAAATGATAAAATTATATCATCACCATTTTGCAACCTGAAATAAATTAATGGACCTCAGCATAATCATCAATGACTGCTAACTTCATAAAATGAGAAACAACTAGCCCTTACGTGCACTGCTAGTTCCGCCCCTCCAGAGAGAAGAGAGAGAAGAGAGAAAAATGGAACCAACTGCCAAGTTATAGAAAATATAGAAGACCGACAACTGTAACTGAACAACAATAAAGTAATTAAAAAAATACAGAAGACCAAACACTCATTAGCGTGTACACAGGGATGCAATCAGCAAATCCCATATAGTGTGGGAGACTTGACAGCAATAATGACCTTGTTTCTTCAACAAACTGCAAGGAGGGGAATAGAGAGAGAGGCAATGTAAGGCGAGAGGTGGGGAGCTACCTACAAATTAAAAGAAAATACAACAAATATTTCATTCCATTTGCCTTTCTTTCTTTCAGTCATTTCAGGTAATTCTGATACTCCTTAAATCTAGGCTTTTCTATATAAACATTTACCTGAGATAATATCACAAAATAATTCCTACAGTTTGTTACAATATTCTTGGATTAGCACTTAAACATCTGTTAAATAAGCATTTAAATGACTAATCCCTGATCATCAATAAAAGCTCATCTCTACATCACCATAAACATATTTAGAAAAATAAATGTCTAAAAATGGCTAAGTAACAGGAAAAATAGTGGATTTTGTTTATTGGGTGGGGAGAGGTACAGAGCAAAAAATCTAATACCCGGGAAACCATTTTATTAGCACAGAATGTGTTATGTGTGAGTTTTTTCAAATACTTATTATGTTTTGATATGTTGAATTTAAAAGTATTTTTACTCAGATAATTACAAGTGTGCTAGCTGGACTTGTTTTCAACAATGGAGATAAATACTGTGGAAATTCAGGCAACCTTTCCTGTTCTCTTTCATTTTTTGGCTAGTTTATTAAAAATAAAGTGAATACTACCCTGGCTGGTGTGGCTCAGTGGACTGAGTGCCAGCTGGCCTGCGAATCAAAGGCTTGTTGGTTCCATTCCCAGTCTAGGGCACATGCCTGGGTTGCAGGCCAGGTTCCCAGTAGGGGGTGTGTGAGAGGCAACCACACATTGATGTTTCTCTCCCTCTCTTTCTCCCTCCCTTACTCTCCCTAAAAATAAATAAATAAAATCTTTAAAAAAAAAGTAAATACTATTAGAGGTTAAAAGGTGGGGATATACTTTTTAAAATTGTTTTCATCACAATATAAAAGAGATGTGTAAAATATCCATTATCAGGAAAACAAGAGAACAGTTTCCCAAACATACTTTTGTTCTAGGAAACTCTATATCCTAAGCTACACTTATTTGTAGTTTTTTACTTTTATCAGTTCAGTTTAGTATTTATTGAATATCTACTACATATAAAATAACACAAGAAAAACAAAACCACACAGATCCTGCCCTAAACTTTACAAATTTTGTCCTACCTTCAATATTTCCTCTTAAAAAAATCATTTTACTGGACTTTAAAAAACTAAAAAATCAGAAGTTTTGGAGAAGCTTTTGGTATATTGATAAACAGATTAATTTCTTTGTCA
This sequence comes from Macrotus californicus, assembly GCA_007922815.1. Lineage (NCBI taxonomy): Eukaryota > Metazoa > Chordata > Mammalia > Chiroptera > Phyllostomidae > Macrotus > Macrotus californicus. The sequence goes on from VMDR010033721.1 coordinate 8,361, forward strand.
GATAAAATGGGGGGAGGGAACATCTCAAAGAGGATGTAGATTCATAAGATTTGTACAAAGAAATTGCTACTTCACCATAAAAAAACACAGCTCTTAAAACTCTCCGATAGGCCCTAGCCAGGTAGCTCAGTTGGTTAGTGCATTATCCCAATATGCCTAGGTTGTGGGTTCAATTCCTCCTGGTAAGAACAGATATAAGAATCAACTAATGAATGTATAAATAAATGGAAAAACAAACTGATGTCTCTCTCTCCCTCCCTCCCTTTAAAATCAATAATAAAAAATAATCCCAGCATTTCTGGCCTGAGAAATATGTAATATTCAAAGTTATAACCAGTAAGTCTTTTTTTAAAATTCTCACTTGAGGGCATGCTCATTGATTTTAGAAAGAGGGGAAGGGAGGGAGAGAGAGGGAGGGAGAGAAACATGGACTGGTTGCCCTTTGCACACGTCCAGACTGAATTGAACTTGCAACCTGGGCATGTGCCTTGACTGGGAATCTAGTCTGCGACCTTTCGGTTTATGGGACGACACTCCAACCAACTGAGCCACACAGGCCAGGCATATACAGTCAGTAAGTCTTTGGCCTCTGCCACATACCTTATACTGTTCCATGTATGGCAGGGGGAATTGAGAAGCCCCTCCTCAAGCCCTAGTCACAGTGGAGATACATGGGAAATACCTATAGGGAACCATGAGCTCAAGGGTTTTGGAACTGCTCACTCGGTCCTTCCTTAGGCTGGAAATTGGCAGTGGTGGTCACAGAACCTATGCATTTTACCACCTAAGACCCTCACCTGGCCTATGGATGTTATATCCACATTTTTGGTTTACAGGTTCACTGGCTCTTCAGCCCATGATAAAAAGGAGCCCTATCAATGGGCAGGGAAGAAAGGTTGGAGTTTGAATGCTTCTGAGAGCCTGGCTTAGTGCTGGGCATTGCCTTAGACTTCAGAACAATGAGGTTGGTACTTTCAGTTCCTATTTTATAGGAACTACAGAGTATACTGTTAGGGGACAGCCAAGAAAGGAGAAAAGAAATGTCAGCCAGAGGCTGAGAGGGGCCAGAGAATCTTAATAGTAGGTACAGATCTGCCACCACTTTGTAACATGATGGTTCCTATCACAACCCTGGATCGAAAAGAGATTTGGGTTATAATGTTTATATAATGTTTATAATGTTAAAAGAGAGCAGGAAGGTAGGTAAATAAAAATTTTGGTGCTAAAAAAGAGTTATAGCATTATTACCATACATACCCCTCGCCCTTTAAATCAGAAAACCAGTAAGTATGAGTGGATTGCCATCAACCTATAGATTATTAAAGGAATTTATTATTTCCTTCATTTTATAAAAATAAACACAAATATATTTCAATTTTCAGAAAATTTAATTCACTTTTGATACTTAAATAAGTGTTCTGATGATAAAAGTCCACTTCTAATAGCTGACTACAGGTGATTACGGAAGATGTGCAGTGTCAGGAAATCTACACGAAAGATATTTGGGTCCTTTATGAGCATAGACTATAATTCCAGGTATAAGAATTCTTTGATTAAAGGACATCATCAGTTCATGATATTACTTATACTACAGTTTCACTGATATTTTTAAAAATATCTTATAGTTCTTGACAAAGTAGATAAGCGGCTGTCTGGCAATAGCCACGCAATAACCTGACAAAAACTGTCAGAATCACCCTTTACAGAACAACGGAATGTAGTCAAAAACTTAAAAACCACCAGGGGAAAGCTTAATGAAGAGACGTGCTGCTGCGTACTGGAAGAGAATGCTGTGATGTTTACCACTGTCCGCCTACCCCTCCTGCTCCCCAGAGTGGCAGTGGCAGCAGAGATGGCAGCCTGTGTTCCAAGAGGGAGCAATGGCGGCTAGCTCCCTGAAGGACCAGTGAAATACTCTGCCTTTGTTTTACCCAATTTAAAGTGCGCTCAGGGCTGGAGCAACCTCCCAGATAACATCTGCTGAGAACATTTAAAGGCAAAAATGCTGGCCAGAGCAGCCTGGGGCAAGGATAGTAGTCAGGACAGGCTATAAACAGGCTGAAAAGCCTAGAAAGTAAGAGTGTGGGAAAGGATAATTAAAGGCTTTTATTTAATAGCTCCCGTATACACCAGGGGAATTACAAAGACCACATGCATGCTCAGGAAAGGCCTGAGAAAACCCTAAACTTTCACCTCAGGCTCTGCACAAGCAAGGAGTAAAGGGAGAATGGGGAACCACTGGCTAAACACGGAAGAAGTGCCCCAACAGAGAGCCAACTTGCGAAGACCGGGAGAAGTTTCTTCCCCTTTCTTTTTTTTTTTTCTTTTTTTGGCTCCAGACCTCTAAGGAAACTGTAAAAACACCAGCTGACCACTAAGCTAATGGAACATAGATAGAATACAGGCTTTTAAAAACTACTGAAAGTACTAAACAATCTACAATTCACAATAAACAGCAATAACAAACCCTTGGAAGGAGAGAGAATATGATTTCTTGAGTTGCTTAATTATAATACCCAAAATGTCCAGTTTTCAACAAAATAATTAGGAGGCACGCAAAGAAATAAGTAAAGCCTATCCACAGGAAAAAGAAATTAACATAACTGGTCCCTGAGGAAGCTCGGGTATTGAACTTAAATAAACTATTATATATATACTCAAAGAGCTAAAAAAAAACTAAACGAAAAATACAAAACAAAATAACACCATGGGAAAATAACTAAAGGAAACAGAACTATGTCTTACCAAACTGAGAACATCAATAAAGGGGTAGAAATTATAAAAAGAAACCAAATAGGAATTCTGGAACTTAAAAGTACAATAAGTGAAATTAAAAAAAAAATCATTAGAGGGAGTTCAACAGCAGAAGTGATCAGGCAGAAGAAAGGATCAAGTTAGGTTAATTGCGATTATCCAGTT
>VMDR010033722.1:0-11274 GCA_007922815.1 Macrotus californicus
TGAAGAAAGAGAGCCGACTAAATGGAAGCAGAATATGGCAGTCATAAAAAGCAACTCCAGTAATAAAAAATACCTGCAGAGTGCTTACTATATTTCAAGAGATTAGATTAGATAGACAGATGATAGATGATAGATAGATAAGATAGAGATAGATAATAGAATTTTCTTAATTCTTACAACACCCCTTTAAGGTAAGTGTATATTTTTTATCACCATTTTCTTTTTTGTTTTTTTTCTAGCTTTATTGAGATATAATTGACATATATTGACACTATTGTTTAAGTTCAAGGTGTACAATGTATTCACTTGATATGTGTTGTGAGACAACTACCACTGTAGCATTAGCTAGCACCTCCATCACCTCACCTATCACAATGTCTTTTTTGGTGGTTATCAGCATTTTTGAAACAGAAAAACTGAACCCAGAAAGATTAAGTAACTCAGCCAGTTATGGGGAAATAGGGATTCCAATTAAGTGGTCTGACTCCAGATCCATGTTTTTTGTTTGTTTGTTTGTTTGTTTGTTTTAACTACCATACTATTCTACCTCTCAAAGGCTCTAATCTAAGGCAAGAGATTATCTGGAATGTAAAAAGAGTGAGGAAGCCAGTGTAGGAGGAACAGGGTAAATAAAGTGAGAACGCTTGGCGAGAGAAACCAGAGGAATAATTGAGGTCAGATTGTTGTAGGGCTCTGTAAGTCATTGTAAGGATTTGACTTTTTGCTGTGAGTGAGATGGGGAGACTTTCAGAAGAGGAGCAACATGACCTAATGTTGCTTAGAAGGATCACACTAGATACTAAATTTAGAAGAAAATAACTTTTATACTCTTTGCTTCAGAATAAAGAAGGTCAAAAATGAATGCAACTATTGCAAAGCTAGATTAAGTGTTTCTTTTTAAGCTGTGAACAGAACATCCAGTTGAATGTATTTTGTCATCAGTAATGAAACAGATGGTAAGTGGGTTAGTCCAGGGATCAACACATTTTAATGAAGTCAGATGGGGAAAAAGAGTGGGGGAAAGATTTTGTCTTGGCAAATGATTTTTAAAACATTTAAAGTAGAATTTATTATTGTAGCATGAGGAAGACTCAAATTTAACGTAGAGACTGTAAAAGAATAAGTAGAGAGTGAAATTGACATTGAGAATAAGACAATAAGGAAGAAATTGCTATCATCCAATAACTGAGGTTAAAATAACACATCCTGCCATGGTCTGTTAACTGTAATAGCTGGAGAAGTTGGAGAGTCTTTGATATCAGGCGGAGGAAATGGGAAATAGTTCATTAGATGCATCACCCTCTTATATACTTATAATTAAAAATAAGAGTAAAGACAGAATTTATAGAACATCAGTGAGAAATCAAAGTCAGAGACAGAGATGGCTACCATTTGGCATGAAGGAGATGAGGGACAAGGACCTGATGGAAAGAAACTGATATTTATTAAAGAAATTACAGTTGATGCTTTTAATAGTTAAGAGAAATATTGAGGGAAAATTTCTGGAAATATGCTTTCTCTTATGAATATTTTTTTCACAAGGTAATTCTGAAATGTAAGAGGGGATACCTGAGTGGAGAACCTAATTGATTCTCAATTTATAAGCATGATTTCAGGCACAACATGGACCAATAACCTTTATGCTTAGTTCTCTACCCTCTCCCTTTTGTAAATATTTTTCTTGCCTCAACCATAGAGCTATTCCAAATGGAAAAATCTCTTTGACATCTTGAATTCTTCATTTCTCCTTTCTATCAAATAAATAGAAAAAAAATCTAATGATCTAGCCTTGTTATCAAGAGAGCAGTGAATTTACGAGCTTCAATATGATACACAGAATTGATATTATTAAATTCTAGTCACTTCAGTGCTAATTCAATTTCCAATATAATCACCACTTATGTTGCCTAAAGAGAGTTTTACCTTTATGGCAGCTTTTGTATGGAGAAAACAGTACTCTCTGACTGAAAACCTGCTATTTCCCCCACAAACCATAAAACTATCTGTAAGTGATCTTGTTCTTCCAGCCTCCATTCGCATAAAATTATGCTATCTCTAGGATACATAAAATTTCTACCTTTAAAAAAAAAAGATTCCTCTCTGCTCAAATAACATGCACTCAAGAAATTATTTCTAAAGTTCTACAATTCTTAGGAAAACTGAAAATTTGCTCTCCTAAGTCTCACACACACATGCACCATAAGATAAATGGATGCTTTTTCCCTAACTAGATTATTATTTTCTCTTATTTTGATAGGTACCGCGGGTATAGTGAGTCCATATCTTTATCAACCTGCTGCATATAATGTAATGCCTCTAAATAATATTCAAAGTTCAGAGCCAGTCTCTGAAACGGTGCGGAGTTATTTTCCCGAGACCTGGATCTGGGAGTTGGCGGTGGTGGAGTAAGTAACATTCTGTCCTCTGTTTTCTGTGGGTGAGGCTACATGGCCCCTCCAGCATTTTCAACTGTCAGATAATCTTTCTGAAAAGTTTCATAAAATTGTCTTAACATTTTACCCTTTCATGAGTGACCTAAGAAAAGCACGCTTATTGTATAAGTTTGCTAGTATAATTATCTCTCAGAGCTGAACAAGTCTAAAGTAATTATTCCTGAGACTGCCAGAAAACAGACATGGGGGCTAAAAATATTCCAATTCTATACTGCCTAATACCACCCAGAAAGCCTTTCATAAACAAGATTGGAATAAGCATATAAACAAATCAGGTTATGTAAGTGTGATGGTTTATTTGTTGGATCATGAATCTTAAACACGCTTTATGAGATTGTCCAATAATGAGGGTAGCTAAAGGACCAAACTGAATCACATTCAAATATTTCTTTTTAAACTACACACATGTAATATAGCCATAGACTGGTAAGGGAAAGATATAGATATATGACCATTTAATCACTTTCTATTTCCCACCTCCGTCCCCAGTACATATAATCTAGTATACACATGAGCCCTTGCACATGAATCCTTGAGTGGATTTCATTCTTAACAGTCCCTTTACACATATTAATTCTCACTTGAGAAAAGACATTTTACCTGCTTACTTTCTGTTCTTCGCTTTGCCATCTTCCCCAGCTCATCGGGTGTGGCTGAAGTAGGAGTAACAGTCCCCGATACCATCACTGAGTGGAAGGCAGGGGCCTTCTGCCTGTCCAATGACACTGGACTTGGTCTCTCTCTTCCCGCCTCTCTCCGAGCCTTCCAGCCCTTCTTTGTGGAGCTCACAATGCCCTACTCTGTGATCCGTGGGGAGGCCTTCACACTCAAGGCCACTGTCATCAACTACCTTCCCAAATGCATCCGGGTAAGAAAAAATGAGGGTGAGTTGAAAGGGTAGATGGAACTTCTTTGGTCAGTCAGCTCCTGATCTGTTCCCAAGACTATGGATAATTCTAGGAATTATGAGCTAGCCCTGCAAACAAACAGCGCTAAATGACACGGGACAAGGTCTGAAAGATAACACAATGACATGTGGGCTGTAGGTACTGAAACCATAGATCCCCAACCCACATAATGTTTTTTTAAGTGTCCTGAATCTTGCAGAATCCTGACACAAGATCAACTTTTTGGTAGGAAAATTCTTGGTATTGACACAAAGCTCAGTTTTCTTAATGGCATTGGTGCCATTCTTCAAGCCCTCATCTCTACACTCCCACGATACGTACTTTTAACTTCTCTTATAACACTTGTATATTGTGTCATATTTTGTGTGGAGATTACCCCTTTTGTAATACAATATCCTCTAGGTCAGGGACCTCCCCTTCAAAATTCGCTATGTCTCGTATAGAATAGACATGATACATATTGAGGGAGTAGGAGAGGTAGGAAGAAAATCTACATAGGAGGTAAGAACCAGCAGATAGAAACCAGGACGTAGTGCTCCCAGGGACAATATCTGCACATATCACTGATCTTCCCTAATCTAAGTGCCAGCTCCTCCTACTAAGTCATCAATCCTGATTTGTGTCATTGCCATGTTCACGCTTCTCAAAGCATACATGAAAGCTGTATTTTTTTTCTTCCAAATCCCAGCTTAGTGCAACATCTCAGATGTGGGCCCAATTCTATACATTCAGTGTCTCTCTGTATTCCAGTAACATCTATCTCTATGCCTCACTTGTGGATGATAGGTCAGAGTGCAACTGGAAGCTTCTACAGACTTCTTAGCAGCCCAAAACACAACGGGAAAAGAATCCCACTGCATCTGTGTAAATGAGCGGCAAACCGTGTCTTGGGCTATAGTTCCTAAAACTCTGGGTGAGTGAGGTTCCGCCAAAATGTTTGCCAGTCAGCAGGGGTGGTGGATCTCTTAACACTGCTCACATCATATTCTCTCTTTTGCTATCCAAATTGGCCCCCTCCCACTACTCCCACTACATCTGGGCCCCACAATCACTCTACTTGGGCATTGGCTACTCTGCATGCATTAGCCTTGAGTTTTTTACTTTGTTTTGTCTTCAGCTTTCTTTCCTATTGCAGTCAATTGTAAGGTTAAAGTGCAGCCTTTGAAAGTCATTACAGAGCATAGTCCTTTTCAGCTATTAGCGATGGCTTGGCCTGCTATCAAGATGAATACTCTTATTTTCTACATTCTTTGTTTCAGGCAAGGTGAACTTCTCGGTGAGTGCAGAGTCAGTGCAGTCCCTAGAGATGTGTGGAAATGAGGTCGCAGAGGTCCCTGAGACAGGGAGGAAAGACACAGTCATCAAAACCCTGTTGGTGGAAGTAAGTCAGTCTCTGTCACTTTGATATAGTTTTCTGAGCCCCTAACAGTAGTAACGATAAAAAACGTATGGACATTCTTGAGATAGTAAAGGATAATTACTATCTTGCTCACACAATTCATCTGATAAGACTAACAAAGCTTCCTGTCATAAAAGTATATAAGAAACCTTGCTAGATAAACTTCTTAGCATATTGAAAATAGTTGTTTAATACATTATGTGGAGCCTTTCCCTGTTCTTGATCTCTACCTCTCTTGCAAGGTTCATATATTTCTCACACCTATATTACATTGCTCTTATTATGTGTCATTTTCTCCTTGGCCAATATCCTGGGTTGTTCAATGGTTTATAGATTTATGCTAATTTGATAATAAGGATGTTAAACATCATTTAGTGTAAACACCACCCTTCAAAGTGATGAACCTATGGTTGTCCTTCAGTCACCTGGATGTTTATCCCTCTTCTCCATTATTTTCTTTTCACCCAAGCCTGAAGGTATTGAGCAAGAAAAGACTTTCAACTCTGTGACCTGTGCTTCAGGTAAAAGTCCATCTTCATGATCATTGTAAGAACAACACCTCACAGGGGTATATATTTCAAGTTACCATGCATGTTCATATATATTATCTCCCATAATTTTCAGAACGTTTCATTCAATTTGGTATAATAATAAGTATTTCTTTATATACATTTTACAAATAGGAACACCGAGCCCAAGAGAGTGGGTTAACACAGCTTGCAGGTACAGAAGACTAATACTGGGGCTTGCTTGGTTCACTTTTAGCCTCACCTCCACAACCCAGTAGCTGCTCATTAACAAGGCAGGATACAGAAGCTTAGAGAATAACAGGACTAGGCAAGAAGAAAGTAGAGTCATGATAAGTTTGAATCCCAGTTAATATTCTTTAAAATAGATAAGAACAAAACATACGATGCTTTCTACACATTTTACTAAAAATGTGTTTCTCATGGCCAAAAAAAAAAAATGCAACAAAAACCTCCACTTTGAATTGGGACTTCACCATATCATCAAGAAACAGTTGTAGATTTTAAATTACATTGGTAGATTAGTATTAGTTCTATGTCCATGGTATATATAACAAACAGTGTTCTTGTCATTTAAGAAGGACCAATTGAAGGCACAAAATCAGAGACTAGTAAAATCAGAGAATTATACAATTAATTCTGAGAACTATAGATTCCCACCAGCTCCTAGCACTCTGCTAGGGAGCTACTGTGCATAGCAACAAAACATGGTAAACTGAGAGGAAAAAGACCCAGGAAGTCACATAGTTCCAAGAAAAGCTGGACTGTTAAAGGTCATCTCATTGTAAGTCAAAATTCTTATTCCTTGAGCACAGGTTTCCTACAAAAACATAATAATGCTACTACTAAATGTAATGATAACAATAATAATAATTGTTTACATGTATTGAGATTGAAGATGTTGCAGGGGTTTTTCTAATTCATACATGTTTTATATGTATTATTTCACTGAATCATCACATGAGCAAGTTAGACTAGGAAGAAGTTAGGTAATTTGTCCAAGGTCTATAGCTAGTGGAAGGCAAGGCCAGTATCAATTGAGATTGTATGGCTCTAAAACCCCGTTCCTCACCACTACATTATATTGCTATAACAGATGTGAATTGTCTGTTTCCAAAGGTACTGAAATATCTGAGCAATTATCCCTGAAGCTCCCACAAAATGTTGTCGAAGAATCTGCCAGAGCCTCTTTCTCAGTTTTGGGTGAGTCATCTTGCATCTAGGAAATGGGACAAAAGAACTGCCACCATGCATCTTACCTATATATTTATGTTCTAAATATCAACTTAATGATAGTGTCAATTTACATAGGATCCTGGAAGTCTCACTCTCTCTAAATACAAATTTTTCTTGCCTAAATGATATAGTATATAACTTTCAATATAAAAATTATTTGTCTTTAATAATGTTGGCTACATATGAATTTAAATTACTCTGACATTTAATCTCACATTCCCCAGGTGACATACTAGGTTCTGCTCTGCAAAATATACAGAATCTGCTACGGATGCCCTATGGCTGTGGAGAACAAAATATGGTCCTTTTTGCTCCTAACATCTATGTGTTGAACTATCTGAATGAAACCCAACAGTTGACCTCAGAGATCAAGTCTAAAGCCATTGGCTATCTCATCAGTGGTAAGTGAGACAACAAAGTTTATTGTGTTACTCTAATGAGTTTTCTCCACTAAGTGTGCAATCTATCACCAGATTTTAAGCTAATATGGTGACTTTTATAGAAATTAGAAGTTTCCCACCATCTAATAGGATGTTGCATTCTGATATATGCATAATAGCCATAAAAGTAGGACATATCCTACACATGAAACTATCAAACGTCAGTGGCATCTGGACACATCAGCTTGTACCTACAGATATCCTGCCTTTCTATAATACTTCTTAAATTATTTGAACCTTTTATTCCAGGTTACCAGAGACAGCTGAACTACAAACATCAAGATGGTTCCTATAGCACCTTTGGGGAGAAACACGTCATGAAGCAGGGCAACACTTGGTAAGAAAAAAAAATCATTCTGAGTTTCAACTATGAATTCAAAGTATGTACATAGAGGGTGGGGCAAAAAAGTAGATTTACACTTGTTCATGTGGAAAATAATATAATAATTAATAAATAAGAATAAACTTTTGTGTATTCATTACTGTAAACCTACTTTTGTCCAACTCTGTGCATTAGCATATTTAATTTTTATGACAGTCCTGTGAAGTGAGAGCTATTAGTTTCATTTTACAGAGGGGAAATGACATCCATTGTCGATAAATAAATGTCTCTAGTAAAAACAACTAGTAAGTGGCAAAACTGAGGAGATTTTGAAGTTGACTCTTTTTATATCCAACACACCAAGCCTCTCTTCTTTCTCATGTTGCTAAAGCACCATAATAAGTTTGTGATTTGCTTCATAAGTTGTTGATCAGTGCTGAAAGATGCTAACATTGGCTAGAAAAATGTTGGCCATTACTCACAGTGCGTACTTTACCGCCTTCTACTGGATGACCCTCTGTCTCTATCTATCTATCATCTATCTATCTATCCATCCTTTCATCTACCTATCTACCCATCCATTCATCTATCTATCTATTTAGCCATCTATTTTTCTGTCTGTCTATCTGTCATCTATCTATCTATCTATCTTGACTAAGTTTGACCACACACACACAACAAAAAAAAAAAAAACAAGAGGAAATCAAGGACCCTAAAAGTAGTGGAAAGGCAGGATCATTTAGAGGGAAATATTTACTGAAGCAGAAAATTAGAAGAAGTCAGTCCAATAGAAGGTTAGCTGCAGAATACAAAGTAAGATCTCAGTGGAAAGAAATATAGAAAGTACAGAATGTGAGAGCAAATATCTTAACCACCCAAGAGAACTAGGAGAAACCTAAATCTCTAAAGTGATGCAGAAATGCTTTCAGAAGCAAGAATTCTTGGTAGTGCATTTAACTACCTGCTACAGCAAAGCTATATATGGATATAGATGATAGAGATGGAGAGAGAGAGAGAGAGAGAGCCAGGTTAACAGAAAAAGTTTCCAAACCGAGTAATAGCTTTTTGATTCTCGTGAGGGTGAATTGGGAGGGGAGGGAGTCTATGTGTTCAAAAACAGAACATTAAGGTGCTATATGAAAAAAAATGGTCTTAGCATTCCACTCTTCTTCGCCCTTCAGGCTCACAGCTTTTGTACTGCAGACTTTTACCCAGGCTCGAACTTACACCTTCATTGATGAAGCACACGTTACCCAAGCCATCAACTGGCTCTCCCAAAAGCAGCAGGACAATGGCTGTTTCAGAAGTTCTGGGTCACTGTTCAACAATGCCATTAAGGTGAAGAGTTGTGAGTACTTATCCTGAACTTCATGATACATCAATATTAACATTTCTCCAAGAGTGAGGGAGAAAGAAGACACAGAGAAATTGCAAAGATGAAGTCCAAAGTACTGTGAGAGGACATCCAGGAAGGAGCATTACACCTGAAAAAAGAGTTATAAAGATAAAGACATGGTGCTCTGCATGAGGGTATCACTTTGTTTGATAGAAAAGATACTGAGGACAATTTGAATAAAAGAAAACAGGAGAGACCATACTAAAATTTAGAAGTAGAATGAATCAAGTACAATTAATCAAAATTCTCTCTCTCTTTCTCTCTCTCTGTTTACAGGGAGGAGTGGAAGATGAAGTGACCCTCTCTGTCTATGTCACTATTGCCCTTTTGCAAAGTGCTGTTCCAGTCACTGTAAGACCCACCTCATTCCCATTCCCTACTCTGAAAACTCCAGACCTGATGTTTGGAATATCACGCTAATAAAAGCCAAGTCTTTTTGATCAGTGATGAGGCATTTTTCAGCTAGATGAGCTCTTCAGTCAGTCCATCAAGGGGAATTTATTCTTGCACAGTAATACCCTTGGACTATGTACTAAAACTAATCCTAAAACACGAGTTCTCTAGCCTTATTTTTTGAGAGCTAACTGTAAAATTAAGAGATTTAAAATGTTTCTCAACTTAAGTACAGTGGATATTGCTTGCTCTATCCTCTGCTTACCCTAGTTTGACACCATCACCTCTTTGTCTTCACAGCATCCTGTTGTGCAAAAGGCCATGTTCTGTCTGGAGTCTGCCTGGAACACAGTGAAGGAGGGGACCCGTGGGAGCCACAGCTACACCAAGGCGTTGTTGGCCTATGCTTTTGCCCTAGTGGGAAACCAAGATAGGAGAAGAGAAATACTGAACTCTCTGAATGAGGAAGCTGTGAAAGAAGGTGAGAGCAAACGGTAAAAAAATTTTTTCCTTCCACTTACACAGGTTCTTTAAGAAGAGGAGGAGCATATTCCTGCTGAAAGCAACAAGGTTTGTCTTGAATTCTTTAGCCAAGTCACATGTTTTAAGATCAGAGCACCTTTTATAAAAATATCTTGTCTGCAATTGCATATGTTATACCATACAGACGTAATGCTGCAGGCAAATTGTGCAATTTTGTTCCTACCTGCTGAGACCAAAACATTAAACAAATAATTATTAGATATGCATAGAAAGAGAGAGGGGAACCAACACCGGTGCTGACGTGGGCCACCTATCTGGCACTGCACGGAGCTCACCCAGCTGAGAGAGCAGCGGTGCACCCCAGACACTCAGGTCTCTGAGGACCCAGTGTCTGAGCTCCTCCTCAGCGCCCCCTCCGCCTGCCAGACTTCAGATCTGACTCTAGATATGTCTGCTGCCTTGGGAGGCCCTGCTTTCCTTCCCCTCGGGCAAGATACCCATCCTCAAGCAGCTGGTTCCCAGCTCCATGCACTCCAAGCACCACTCCTGCCTGGATCTGAAATGATCAGTGCCCAGCTGGGTGACTTCTGCCACACCATGCACTTAGGCCAGGCAGAGGATGCCTTTGGGGACACCTTGTTCCTCAACAACAAGGCTAGCAAGCTGGATGGTGAGTCCCCAGATAAATGGGAGTCCTTCTCACCATCCAAACGCAGTCTCCTGTCTCAGAAGTTTCGGGGCAGCAAGCTGTCGCAGTAGGTGCTTCCAGGACAGATAAGGGCAGATGAAGTGCTTCCCAGAGAAGGTCAAGTTCAAGGAGTTCATCATCACCAAGCCCTTATTGTATGACATGTTAAAGGAACTTATCTAAGAAAAAGAAGATCAAAACTAGGAACAGTAAAATGACAACAAACTCATAACTATCAACAACTGAACCTAAATTTTTTTTTAAAATCTAAGCAAACAACTAGAACAGGAACAGAATCACAGAAATGGAGATCACACGGAGGGTTACCAGTCGGGAGGTAGAGGGAGGAAATGGGGGAAAAGGTACAGGGAATAAGGAGCATAAATGGTAGGTAGAAAATGGACAGGGAGAGGTTAAGAATAGTATAGGAAATGGAGAAGCCAAAGAACTTACTTGTACAACCCATGGACATGAACTAAAGGGGGGAAATGCTGGTGAGAGGGGGGATGCAGGGTGGAGGGGGAGGAAGAGGAGGAAAAAAATTGATCAACTGTAATAGCCTAATCAATAAAATATACTTTAAACATTTTTCAAATAAAAAATAGAAAATGTATAAATATATTTTTACATAAGTGCCTACACACTTAGATGAAAAATGGTTCAACAAAAAGCCATACTAAAGAAAGTACAATAACATTTTCAAAGTGATTTTATCTCATTTTTGCCAGATAGATTATTACAAAAGTCCTCTGGGATTAATAGGTATGTTTTATTTTTTATTTTATTTTTCAATTACAGTTTATATTTACTATTATTTTATGTTAGTTTTAGGTGTACAGCAGAGTAATTAGACAGTCATACACTTTACAAAGCAGTCCCCCTGATATTTCAAGTGCCCTTCTGGCACTGTACATATATAGTCATTATAATACTGACTGTATTCCTTATGCTGTACTTTACTTCCCTGGAACTATTTTGTGACAAAAAATTTGCAGTTATTAAAAGCTTCACTTTTCCCACGAGCCTCCC
>VMDR010033723.1:0-11290 GCA_007922815.1 Macrotus californicus
AATTGAGGAGCATTTTATTTTACACTTAGAAATTAACATCAAGCAATAGTAAAGGCTTGGCTTAAAATGAATGTGGGTATAGTAATGATGGTTGTTGATGGCATTCTTTATAATAACATCCACATATCTTCTGGTTAAGTTAATCTATATTGTACAAGGACGTAACAGAAATAACGTATATTTGCAGAAAAGAGGTTGAAGGATGACAGTGAGTAGGAGCCTTACTCCCAAGGCAGAAGAAAAAAAAGAATAAAAATATTTATATATTTATAATATCCAATTATTTTTGGTAAAAGTCATGAAATTATTTTTCCTACGGTTCTAAACAAGTGTTTAAGAAACAGTTGTTTCATTTTCATGAAGATGCAATGTTAATCTGTTGAAAATAAATGTGGATATTTATGCTTCCCTCTCTTTGAAATCATGCAAAATACTCAGCCAAATGGAAACACTCACTTGCTCTTTTTTCGTTTTTGAAAATGGTGAAGATGCCAAGATGATGTGCTTCATAATCAATTAGTATTCCTCTGCATCCTTGTTACAAACTCAGCTACCTAAAGATAAGTTGGTATGGTATGTACGTGTCAGGGTGCAGTCAAGAAAACAAAAACCACAGGAGGCATTTTAACATGAAATGTACTAAAGGGAATTGGCTAGGCGAGGCGGTAGAAGACTGAATGGGCAAACGGGGTCACCTGCATAGCTCTGATACAGAACAGCAGGAGCAGCAGCAATGAAGGGAAGAGGTTCGAATTATCAAAGCCCAGGAGCTCAGAGAAAAGAGCCCCACAGAGCTGTGGCTCAGACATCTGAGGAGCAGCATGTCCCAGCTGCTGCTACTATTCTGAGAATATGTCCAAAGGCTGGTTCCGAGAGGACCAAAGAGACTGCAAACCAGCACCAGCTGCTGCTGTTAGGTGAAGGCCAATGCTGGGGAGATACTGAGAGGAACAACTAGAAAACAGGGAGAAAGTCCCCTCCAAACTCACAGTCTCCCGCTGCTGTCCCTATTGGCAGGCCTTTACAGGAAGCCAGCTGGCCAAGGAGAGCTTGCAGAGCCCCAGCCTGGCACCACAGAGCAGGGAATATAAGGAGATTCTTGCAGCTGAGAAGTGATACCCTCACGACTGGTTTAGCTAAGGCTGAGTGAGCCTGTCACCTGGATGATAGTGGCTGCCTCTCGGACTAGAAAGTGGACACTCATGTTTTCTTTCCCCCCACTCTTGCATTCCAGTGCCTGGAACAGAGTGTAGCACATAGTAGGCCCTCAATAGTTATTTGTTAAATCAATAAATAAATGAATGGAATTCAAACGTAGATCTCTCTGATGGCAAAACCCATAATACTGACTTTTCACTATTGCTACAGCATCCACTGTGTTTGAGGGGGATTAATTCAAAGAGAATTTCTTTCCACTTTATCAGTTTGCCCCCAGCTGGCCTTGGTAGCCCCTTTTGTTGTCTCCAACGCTATGAGGGTGAAGCAGGAAGAATTGATAAAACATTGGCAATGACTGATGAGTTCCAGTCTGCCTCTTTTCACAATGTAGAACAGAATTTCACCTGCCTACCAAGTTGACATGAAATCCTCATACACAGAGAGACATTCTAGGTCCATATTTTGTGCTAAATTAGAACTACAAATAAAAATAAGTGATAACAGTGACAAGAATCTCAGCAATGTATCAGACATGCTTCTTTTTTTCCCCAAAAGAGACCAATCTATGTATATCACTCTCTATTAAAACCTATATAAACTTAACTTGCCTCAGAGCCAAATGACAAGTTGTAAGTGAGCCACGGCTTCTTAAGCCTATGGATTCATACCTTGCCTCTGAAAATGAGTCAGTGTCTCCCTTCTGCCTGCCCCAGCCATGCACCACAGCACAACCAGCAGCCTTTGCTCTTCAAAGCCGGGAGACATCAGTGCCATTCTCATTTGCCTTTTTAAAAGGAGAAAGAAGAAAAGGAAGCTTTTCAGATATTAAAAGAAACCGAAGGATTCCACACAACCCTGTGATTGGGGTATACCCATTATAATTGCAAGCAGGTAGGCATTTAGACTTTTTTCCCACCAGCTCTGATGGACTTGAACCTTCCTCAATAGTGTCAGACACATGGCAGAATCCCAAGCCCCATGCTGACAAAAGGAAAAAGCAGGTCACAACCACCTCAGGCCACTTTTCACCCAATGCAGAAGTTTTGAGCCACATTATTTTTAGCAGCGGGCGGGGGGCAGGGGTGATGTGTGTTCTGTAAGGCTGAGTGAAACTCAGTAGGACTTCTTTGGAAATTTGCACTTGGTCTTAAAACCAGAACAGATGTCTCTCGCACCACCTTGAAGTTCAAGACCATGTAATGACATTGTGGATTCCTATGACACTTAACGGCAAAAGTTGAGCATTAGTGCAGTTTCGGTTTTGAAGGTTATTTACAGATTCATTGTATTTTCTGGAAGTGGTGTTTTGTCTGATGGAGGTGAATGAAGTGTCGTTCTCTCCTCTCCCTCGTAGGGCTGTCTGTATTCCCATTCTGCTTCAGGCAAGTGAGGTGCTGAGTTGTGTCCCACTCAGTTGCACTCACCTGCAGTGACCTGTATGACAGTTACGGTATTAAAGCCAGAGTCTCACTTAGAGAAATGAAGTGTTGGCACCCGAGTTGAGAGAGCTTAGGTGGAGGTTGTTTTTACAACCTGCAAGTAATGTTAGACCAACACAGGACTTTCGACTTGTGGATATTCCTCCCTGGGGCCCTCCTGTGGGGGAAGTCTCAGGGCACAAACACCATTTGGAGCTGGTCACCAAAGCAAAGCTGATGGGTTAATGGAAATCTATCCGGAGTCACTGAGCGAGGCCTTTTTATCATTAGTCTCCCATTCCTGGCCTTTTTATCATTAGTCTCCCATTCCTGCAACACATATCCTTTCCTTGTCACTTCTTCCTTCTGTTTTTGTTTTTTTCTTTTCCCTTGCTTTGTTCTCTTCTGTCAGAATCTTAGCTGTTTCCCACTTAACCCTATAGACATGATCAGGAATGGAGAGGTTGTGACCACCAATGTAAAGCAATCCTTAAATTGTGTTCTGGTTTTCTATATTCCTCCAATGCTGGTAGATACAGGTGATAAAGGCATTCCACAAACGTTTCATTCTCTAATTAATGGGATTGGTGGTAATATCTCTTTTAGACAGAGTTGTAGTCTTCGCACCAAGATCACTTTCCTTTAGATTAGCAGTTCTCAAAGGGGCAGTCTAAGGAACCCTGGGGTTTGTTAACACACTTTCAGGGATCTGGGGGTCAGCATTTTAAGAATAATAATACTAAGATGTTATTGCCTTTTTAAAATCCTAATTCTCTTAGAACAGTGCAGCGGATTTTTCCGGAGGCTGCATGTTGTGTAACATTACAGCAGACTTAGTGCAGGGGCAGGTACGGGGACCCAGCTGTCTTCTCTAAGTGACATTAAAGAAGTTTACAAAAACGTAAAGCCATGTCATTCCTCTCACTTATATTTTTGCTGTGGTGGCGGAGAGTACAGTTAGTTTTCACAAAAAAGAAGAGGTTATTTCTGTTAACACATAACAAGTTTATTAGGTTTAGACTTATTCTCATTGTTTTTAAATGAAAAATATTTATTGATAGATATAATCCACATTAACAAACAAATCAAAAAGCTCTTTGGCATCCTCAATGATTTTTAATGTTATAAACAGTTTAGAGAACAAAATTTGTGAAAACCTCTGTGTTAGATTAGAGCCTGAGCAGACAAGTATCAGTCTTCATTTTAGAGTACCTTTCATAAAGTGCAGGCTTTGTGGGCAAGTTTTAACAGGTCAGAATACGTCCCGATAGTTTGAACTCCAAACCATCATTGCCTATACCCTAGTCCATTTCTCCTGGGGATATTGTTCATCGCACCCATTTAAACCCCACTACAACCCACTCTGGATATTGCAACCAGGGTGATCATTTAAAATGCACGTCTAATTGTGTCTCCACCTTGCCCAACCCTTCACTGGCTTCTCATCACACCTAGGACACATCTAGAATAAATCCTCGTAGGCCTACAAGATGCCACGTGACCTGGTCCTGCCAATCTCAACCTCATCTCCAGCCACATCTTGCTGGTCACATTGGCCTTCTTGTGGTTCCCAGACAGACTGGATTGCTCTTGTCTCAGGGCCTTTGCCCATGATGTTCCCTTTGCTTGGAGTGTTCCTCCCTCAGATATCTGCATGATTTTATTTACCCCTTTGTCATCTCCTAGTTGTCTTGAAATAGCGCCTCGTTCTCACATCCCACCCTGTGCTCTTTACCCCCTTATCTTTCTCCATTTCTTTGTTAGTATTCTGTAGCCCAACATTACGGTACATATGCTTTGTATATTCTCAGTCTCTCCCACTAGAATGAAACCTCCATAAGTGCTGGGACTCTGTCCTACTTATCACAGTACATCTTAGATATCACAGTGCCTAGAATGGTGCACAGAACTGGGTAGATGCTCAATAAATATCTCTTGGATACCTGAGATCTCAATAATCTGTCTCCTGCCCTGGCCAGTGTTGCTCAGTTGGAGCATTGTCTTGCAGACTGAGAGGTTGAGGGTTCGATACCTGGTAGGACACATGCCCAGGTTCTGGGTGCTGGTAAGGGCTCACATTGATGTTTCTCTCCTCCTCTCCCTCCCCTCTCCCTTCCCCTTTAAGCATGTCCTTGGGGAAGGATAAAAATATAAAATCAAATGACTAAATTTAAATAAATAAATAAACACTCCATATCCTTGTAGCTATGCATTAACTCAACATGTGCCATGCACTTAGCTCTTTACCAGGTACCAGGTTACGGAGATGAATAAAACACAGCCCTGAGCCAGCATGACAAATCAGAATGACATGAATCTTAGAAAAGAGGTACAGATAAGGTGTATGGGAAAGAAGTACAAAGAAGAAAATGACAAATTACCACTAGGAAATTCAAGAAAAACTTCACAATGTAAGGATTAACTGAAAATGTCTAGCAATGCTGATTTCAACTTTATCTTCTTTAGGCTTTGCAAAATAATCTTTTCATTTTCTTGTAGTCCTAGACGCAACCATTCAAAAGCTTCTGTCTTAAAAACTGGCGAATCCTTTGGTTCATTCCTACCACCAAGAGTCAGTTATTTCAATAGGCAACAGAAGTAAAGGAGCTAATTTTTACTCAGAAGGAGGAGGAGAAAAAGAGCAGGGTGAGCAATGACTACTCTGGCCCCAGGCACTTAGCCCAGGTGGTTTTCACCTCGTGAACGAAAAACCATCACTAAATTTCCCATCTCATCTGGTGTCAGGAAGACCCACAAGATCCCATCAACATTTTATAAGAATTGCATAGAAAGCATCAGATCAATGTGCTGTGAAAATTCTCATGAGCATAAATAATTGAAATTAAATATGTTAATGTACATTGTTCACATCCACATGCGACTAGAATGACAACCAAGAATTTGAAAGAGTAACAAAGAGAGGGAACTGGAGTCAGAGGGAGAGAGGGCAAGAGAAAATACAGCACAGCCTTTTTGAGACTTTCTAGTGTTTGAAGCTCACAGAAGTTTTTGCAAAGAATAGCCCAGATATCACATAAACCCATGTCACCTCAAACACTGGGTGGTTTTGTGAAATCATTCACCTCAGAACAGAGGTGACGTGAGTTTAGATCTCAGGGGTATTTCATAATGGACAGGTGTCAGTCACTCCCCTTTCTTCAGTTTACGCAGATTTTCTACACTGCATCCAAATCTCCCCAAGAGAGTCACAACTTTAATCTTTATTTCTAAGCCCTGTTGGATAGGACTTAAAACTAGTTATATCTCATCGGAACTCATACACCAGTATCTCTATCATCGATTCCATCCCATAGGCTCTGGATCCTGCAAAACAAATCCTACCACCTCAGGAATTAATTATAACCAAATGTTTCTTGTGAGTTGAATATTAGATCATGTTTAAACATTAGGTGACTCATTCAATGGGTACTAATATTCTCCCCAAAATCTCACATATTGCAATTTAAAAATTTTGCTCACTGAGTGGCCATCCCTTGATTGTTGGCCTACTCAGGGAGATCCATACTTTTTCTTGGTCTCTGCCCAAAGGTCTCACAAAATAATGGGTGTTTTAGGATGCTTTCAGCAGCAAGTTTCAGCAATCAACTGCAATTGAAAACAATGTGGATATGTATCAGTCCACATAATAAGATACACATAAAGAAGGCATGTTTCAGATCCTTTTGTAGTTCATAAGCGTGATGATTGGGTGTTCACGCTCTTGTGTGACATGTGCCACCCACAAACCTTGTTACGACTGTGGCACATTACCCGTCTGACATGAAAAAAAAAAAAAAAAAGAAGGCATGTTTCAGCATTATATTACCCACGAGACACAATGATGTCTTCAAGGACCAAGTCCTTGTTCTATTTTTCCACTCTTTTGTCCACAGAGTTGGTAAGGCTGTGCCCTAGTGGACACAGGGTGGCTGCTAATACAAGTCAGTATCACATGTTGTTTTGTTCACGTCCAGCAAGACAGAGTCGTTTCTAGAAGTTGTTTCAAGTGTCATAATAGTATTTTTTCCCCAGAAGCCTCTGGAAAATTCTTTGACTAGTCTCATTGCCTTGGATTGGCTTCAGACCTACCTAACCCTGAACCCATAACTGTTAAAAGGAGAATGGGCTCACCCAATGGGGGTCAGCTCCCCAACCCTCAGGGCTGGAGTACAATGAGAAGAGTAACTTTAGGGTGACAACCTCAGTATCCACAGCAGGCTAGGAGGTCTTTTGTCTTACGGCATTTCATGGCCATCTACCAGTAGTGACTTCTGTTATGATCCCAGCTATCTATCTAAATGTAATTCTCTCTAGCTCTGCCAAGCAAAACAACTTTTCAGTGGTGAGCACTCACAGTGGAAATCTGTAAAACACCGCCTCCCCGCACCAGCTCATTACATTGTTTGTGCTGTTTGTCTGGATTCACCTCTTGCTTCCATCAAAACCCCCTTTTCTCAGTCATAAATAAAGAGATATTCACAAGTCTTATCTCAGAAAAGAGAAGCCTGTTTGAAAGAAGGCATTAATTAATGCACTGATGCTGGCCAGCTCCTGAAGTGACCCTGACAGGTCAGAGTATTGATTTCTCACCCTTCCAGCTAAGAAATCTTCAAAGACTGCGGAGCATCTGGAGGGCTCAAGAAGTAACTCCAGGGGGTTAATGCACTTTATCACTTTGATGTTGAAACTGCAGTCATTTTCTTCTATCACAGGCATGGTTAACAAAATGGCAAGTCACAACTCATGTTATCCCATTTGTCCAGATGTGTACTTCAGTGACTAATTTGCCATGTGGATCTATTTAGTTCATCCAAATAAATACTGTAAAGCCTTTGAGGATGCTGAAGAAGAGCTGGGCCCAAATATATCTCCTGGGATGCCTTAGATACCCTAGAATCATCCCAAGAGGA
Source organism: Macrotus californicus (assembly GCA_007922815.1). Classification (NCBI taxonomy): domain Eukaryota; kingdom Metazoa; phylum Chordata; class Mammalia; order Chiroptera; family Phyllostomidae; genus Macrotus; species Macrotus californicus. The sequence continues at coordinate 7,487 of VMDR010033723.1, forward strand.
ATCCTCTGATGAAGCTGATACCTCCTTTAGGAGGTTGCACACTTGGCTCCTGCCTAGGTACACACAAACGCTTCCAACAGAAATAAACGAGTCCAACGCACTCTTAATGGCTTCAAGTCTTCCTCCATGTCTGCTGTAATGCTCCACTCAGGCCTTTGTTGCTGTCTCCTTTTGGTGAAGAATGACCAATTCTTTCTGAGCCATACCAGTAACTCTTACTCTCCTATGGACAGTGAAATTTATATAAGCTATTTGTTCTCCTTCTGTCCCTTTTCTAGTGCTAGGGACAACTAGATTTAAAAAAGCTCTTCTTTATAGACATTTTGTTCTCATAGGGCTTCATAATACAGATTCTAGAGAATTGGTTTTTGGACATTTTTTGATACAAATATTCATTCAAGAAACTGTGAATATGTCAGGTGACCGAGTAGCAGACTGTGCTATTAAACATCAACTGAATCAGCAATCTGAACATCTTTGTGAGATCTCATGGACAGCTACTGGAAAGTACCGGATTCTGAGGGAGCCTGGATGTGGCCCCAGGAAAGATCCTAAATGATGGCTTTGCACTACATGAAGCCACAAAGTGAAAGAGGTAAAGAAATGTTTGCTTGCCTTCCAGACCTCCTATAAAGTTTAACAAGTCAAATTCATAGACTGCAGCTGCTTGTCTATTTGTAGTACAAAGCTCATTAAAATAAAGCCTTCTCAAGACCTGTTCAGGAGCTACCGAGAATTTTTTTTGTAAGCCACCAATATTATCTAAGATCGTGGAAATCATTCAGGATCATTCTTTTTGCTGGAAAATTAGTTAAATATTAGATAATCAAAGTTTTTGCAGCATCAGCTGAAGTTACCACTTGCAAAACTTAGCCAAAGGAGGAGTAGAAGACATATGCTCCAGAGGTAGGGACATTTTCCAGGAAGAGACGGTCAATTCCAAAGACAGTAGCATCACTCAGCATCATTGCCCAGCATCACTTTTATCTATTGGTGACAGATGTCTGAGTTGACTTGAAATTAGACAAGTCAATGTTTTCCAAACTGACTTAGAAAATAGACAAAAAATTGGACATAATCTTGTTGCTAAGCACAACCTACCTTCTACCATTACTTATCAATCTGAAATCTCCCTCAATTATAAACATTCTAAAATTTGAAGTCTGCTTCTAGGTTTGCTATCGAAGCCAAATCTCACCTTTTTTCTTGCTTACACCCAGAAATCTAAGATAAGTTCTGGGTATTCAATCACATCTTCCTCTGTAACCCAGGTATTTTGTACCCTCCGTAGTGCAGCCTCTGGGCACTTCACACTCTGGTTAGGGGCACAGAGACTACAGTCAACTATAAAGCCCAGCTCCTCTACTCATTAGCTATGGGAGCTAGAACATTACTTAGCCTCTCTATACCTCAGTTTCCTCATCTGTAAAATAAGAATAATACTACTATCAGAGTGCTGTTGTGAGGGTTAAATTAATTTTACATGTAAAGTGCTTAAGGATAATGTTTAACATTTAAAACAAATATATATGATAATACATATTCAATAGTTTCCATATATGAAAAATATATTTCAACATATAATAAAAGCTAAATAAAATTAAATAAACTTTATAGCAAATAATATATAATAAAGAGCTAAATAAAATCACCCTATTTTTAAAATCACTTGAAAAATAAAGTTATGCAGGGTTCCAGCCAAGATGGAGGCATAGATAGAAATGCTTCACTTCCTCACATAATCAAAAGGATAACAACCAATTTAAAAACAATCAACAACCAGAAGTGCCAGAAAATCAAAGTGCATGGAACTCTGACAACCAAGGAGTTAAAGAAACATTCATCCAGACTGGTAAGAGGGGCAGAGATGGGAGATGGGCAGCTGAGCAGAGAGGACCGGTGGCAAGGCGGCAGATCATGCGGGCAAGGTGGGGTTGCCTGAATGGGAAACTAATGACTCAAGACCTCTAGCTATAAAATACTGTGGGCGTTGCCACAGCAGGAGAAACTCCTAGTTAAACAGGAGAGTTCATTGGAAGTGGGGCTAGAGCAGAGTGAGCGAGAGGCATTGTGCTGTCTCTGACCCCTACCCCACAGATAGTGCCACAACACAGCAAAGAGGGTTGCCCCACCCTGGTGAATACCTAAGGCTCCACCTCCTTACAACATAACACGTGCACTGAGGCAAAGAAATATAACTTAAATGAAAGAACAGATCAAAGCTCCAGAAAAAGAGTTAAGTGATGAGGCGATAGACAACCTATGTGATGCAGAGTTCAAAACACTGGTAAGCAGGATGCTCACAGAATTGATTGAGCTTGGTTGCAAAATGAAGATATGAAGGCTACATAAAGTGAAATAAAGCAAAATATACAGCAAATCAACTGAAGGGAGGGAAACTGGGACTCAAATCAATGATTTATAACAAAAGGAAGAAATAAATATCCAACTGGAACAGAATGAAGAAATAAGAATTCAAAAAAATGAGAAGAAGCTTAGGAACCTCCAGGACAACTTTAAGCACTCCAACATAAAAAAAAAAAATAGGAATGCCAGAAGGAGAAGAGGAAGAGAAAGAAATTTAAAACTTATTTGAACAATTAATGAAGGAAAACTTCCCCAATCTGGCAAAGGAAATAGACATCCAGGAAGTCTGGGAAACCCAGAGAGTCCCAAAGAAATTGGACCCAAGGAGGAACACACCAAGGCACATCAGAATTACATTACCCAAGATGAAAGATAAAGAGAGAATCTTAAAAGCAGCAAGAGAAAAGGAGACAGTTACCTACAAAGGAGTTTCCATAAGACTGTCAGCTGATTTCTCAAAAGAAACCTTGCATGCAAGAAGGGGCTGGAAAGAAGTATTCCAAGTCATGAAATGCAAGGACCTCCATCCAAGATTACTCCATCCAGCAAAGCTATCATATAGAATGGAAGGGGGGATATAGTGCTTCCCAGATAAGGTCAAGTTCAAGGAGTTCATCATCACCAAGCCCTTATTATATAAAATGTTAAAGGGACTTATCTAAGAAATAGAAGAAGATAAAAAAATATGAACAGTAAAATGACAACCAACTCATAACTATCAACAACTGAACCTAAAAAACAAAACAAACTTAGCAAACAACTAGAACAGGAACAGAACCGGAGAAATGGAGACCACATGGAGGGTTATCAGTGGAGAGAGGGAGGGCAAGGGTGGTGGGTGGAAGGTACAGGGAGTAAGAAGCATAATTGGTAGGCATAACATAGACAGCAGGGAAGTTAAGAATAATATGGAAATAGAGAAGCCAAAGAACTTACATATACAACCTATGGACATGAACTAAGGGGTAGGGGAAGCTGGAGGGTGGGGGAGAGTGCAAGGAAGAGGGGGGATAAAGTGAAGAAAAGAATTAGGAAAACTGTAATAGCATAATTAATAAAATACACAAAAAGTGTTTTAAAAAGGTATGCTTCAAGTGTAATAAAATTAATAGAAAAGTAATATATACATGGATTGTATGAAAGAGTTCCCAATGTAGAAAGCACATAAAATTGTATAAAAGTCTGACTGGAGCTTATATGCTAGCAGCAGCCAATTTACTAAGAATATGTAAGAAGAGATTTTTATTGATATGCCAGATATATCCAATAAAGGGTGAGCTGATCCTTCCTTTTAAAAAAAATTCTTTTTAGTATTAAGCAGTGTCATTAATAAAGGTTATTAACTTCATAACTTAATATAATAGGTACTCAATATACATTTATCTTTGTTAGTAATTATGATAGTAATAGCTCTATCATGAACAAAATAATAAAACT
>VMDR010033724.1:0-11272 GCA_007922815.1 Macrotus californicus
TGTACCTTAATGCAGATTCTCCATAATCTTAAAAGCCTATAAAACGACCTCAATTTTAAATTTTAGCATGTTCTTTGAGGTGGATATAACTGATCGGATTAGAAATGTATATAGGTTTAAAATTTTAAAAAAACAAACTTCTCAATCAACAATGACAACCTTTCTATAGCATTTATATTTAATAGTAAACATGACTCTATCGATCTGTCTCCCTGTAAGATAACTGAACTCTTTATTCTGACTTTTAAAATTGCAAGAATAATATTAAAAGCAAGATGTCCTTAGGACAATTCTTAAATTTGCAGGCTAGAAATGCAATGCTTTTATTTTGATAAATATCAACTTGTGGCAAATATGTATCTTCTCAAAGGCAAAATTATACTCCTGCTTTGAATAACTCATCAAACAAATTAAATAGTTAAGGAAAAATTGGTTGTATTTTTATATGTTTTTTTCAATTACAGTTTACATTTTACATTTAATATGATTTTGTATCAGTTTCAGGTGAAATTGGTTGTATTTTTGGAGAAAATAAAAAAATGTTACATGTAGAATTTTTATTTTTTAATATTTTTTTCGGTTGGGATTATGTTTTCTAAATCTTTATTGTATTTTTTCCATTGCCCTTTAGTCCCTTTATACTCCCTGGCCCCAAGCAATCACCAACCACACTGCTGTCCATGTCCATGAGTCCTCTTTTCTTTTTGCTCAATCCCTCTATCCCGTAACCTCACCCTGCCCCCCCCCCCCAGCTAGCTGTCATACTGCTCTAAATTTATGATTTTGTCCCCATCTTCCTTGTTAGTTCAGTTTGTTCATTAGATTCCACATATGAGTGAAATCATACGGTATTTGGCTTTCTCTGACTGGTTTATTTCACTTAGTATAATGTTCTCCAGGTCCATTCATACTGTTGCAAAGGGTAAAATTTTCTTCTTTTTTATGGCCAAGAATATTACATCAAACAAAGTAAATAAAACATTTAAGAAACTTCATAACCACTTGAGAATTTCCCCCAGAATTTTAAAACTTTAAAATAAATAAAGTTACTTTTGACCTAATACTATTTGGGAACTGTTAGGCTCCATCCACCCAAGCAATACTTAATTTTTCTAGAACATTTGCATCTCAGTTTTCTCACTGAGACACAGTAACAAAAGATCCTGCAACCACCACCACCACCACCAATAACTTATGGAAAAGTCATCTTTGAAATGGCTCCTTCAGCTCACCTGCACCACAGCCGCAGATGTGTTGCTGTTGTTGCTAGTCACACGATGCAAAACCTGAAGACGTCTCTGGACTTCTTCTTCAATGTAAGCATTGACCCTGCGAGCAGCAGAGACGGGGGTACTTGGACACTTCTGACCACACAGGGCACTGGAGATACTTTTTTTACTATGTCCTTCATAACAAGAAACTTTCTCATTTCAAATGCCAAATGGAACAACAACTCTTGGACCTCAAACATTTTTCTACTTTCTAAGAAACCTAGTGCCATTTTACTAGGCACTAGGTTTCTTAGTTTACTATCTGTGTTTTCTCCAAATGAAAGAGAACTGGCCAGGTAACAGAATCCCGAGAATGGAAGAGAGACTAAGTGATCCCCTGCTGGCAGGTAGGGGAGAATCACAGCCCCTGGTTTCCCAAGGCTCCCCAGACTCCAGCCGTGAGTCACTGACTCAGACCCAATACTTCATTCAATGGGCCCTGGTTTCCTCATGCAGAAAACAGGGATAGTTATTGCTCACATCACAAAGTCATTTAAGAAGATTAAAAGTAAAAAAAAACAAAAAAAGAAGCAAATGTAATCTGCATGGACCTTCACTATCTCGAAACAATGTCTTGCATTGCTCTTGCTCTCTCTTCTCTCCAGCTGGGTCACTACACCTGGCTAGGATAGACCACTTACTGATGGCCTCTACCTTCCAGAACGCTTGTCCCAGGGTCGAGACACTGGAAACCAGAAACAGTTGACTTTTAAGGCAGTTGTCAACTGAATATTTCATACCTCATAGAATGTAGGTAAAATTGTATGAAGTACAACCATCCAGCCAGAGAAGCCAAGCAGACTACAGGATTTTATTTCCATCGAAAATCTTTCTGAGGGCCGGAATGCTCAGACAGAAGTCTCAGTCAGCTCTAGGCAATCCTTCCCCCAGACACTGGTTAGATGAATTAGTTAAAATGAACTGTTTTGTGTGTTTTTATGTTACCACACTAAAAAAATCTGGTTTCACCTTTCTAATAAGCACATGCATAGTCCTACAAATATTCTTTGTATTACTGACCATGGCAAAATGATTTTTGGAAATGCTGGGTTAAGAAATTAATATTTTAGGTAAGATAGCCCAGACGAACAGAGTTTAGAATAATAAAATGCAGTATTTACCTTTCAGTATTGAAAATAAAGTCAAGTGCAACTGAACCTGACCAAGGCCACAACAAACGAATTACCTTCAGGAATTTTATTTAATTTTGAGCCTAGCCCCATGGAGTATGCACACCTATCTGTAAAGGGCTACAGAGGCTCATGCTATTCTGAGTGTATTTCCATATTCAAATACATATCTCTATGTCATATCCATGACATAAATGGGGTTAAAAAAATAATCAAGTTTCCTATAGACAAAGACCAACTGGGTCAATTTATCAGAGCTCTAAGCCACAGAGCATTTGACAATGCCACCCAAGCTGAGAGTCATTTTACTATAGCAGCACCAAATATATAGTTATGTTATTCATGATCATCCTGAATATACTGGTACAGTTTTAATAACAGACTTCATCTATTTGTAATAAATGACTTCTATAAATTAACTGTCAGTATAGGACCTCCTTCTTGGTACAATTCAATTAACTCTATTTCTTTGTCCCTTTCAGCTTGGCCTTGCATCACTCCTTTCTGGATGAGCTGGTTTCCCAGGATCTTTTACTTCTACCTTCTCACACAAACTACTCACACCAGCATTCCTTGCATTTAGCTGGCCAGTACGCAGGTCTTTGGTCCTTTTAAATGAAACTCAACCCACCACTGGCCAGGCAGCAGATGGAGACAAAACACATCTCAGGGTCTTGAATTACTTGTCACTTTTGACACAACCCTCCATATGTAAATTGGCCAATAAGAGGTACAGTGACTCATTGAACCACATCAGAAATGTAGGCATGGCATCAGTTTCATGTCCAGTACCTGGCATCCATCAGGGGAACCAGGTGAGATTTTTCAGCATTAGACGACAAGCTGGAAGAAGCAGCTTTTCCCTCCAAGGTACCAAAATGCCCCTTTTGAATTCCATCTACCTCATAGATCTTCTGCTTCAACTGCTGGATTTCATGTTCCAACCTACAGAGACGGAAATTACATGAATTCACTCATTAACAGTATTTCCTGAGCATCATCACTGGTTGAAACATTGCTTTAGAAACTATGGGGAATTTAGACAAAAACTGTGCAAAGAGATTTACCTTCTAAAAGATGCCACATATCTAAAAAATAAAGTATACAGTGAAAATGGGCCACAAAAGTGGTTCAAATCAAGTGCTGTAGACATCCAAAAATTGGACAGTTTCACCATCAAGGGCAAAGACGTTTCCCCTGTACTCCAAGCAAATCCTCGAAGGTAGACATGCAGGATTCTGAGCCCTCTACCTTGGCTTCAGTAAAACAGTTGCTCACTATATATCAAGATCCCACTTAATATTTCTGTTTGACAAAAGAGATCTAAGCTTTCAAGAGTGCTTCCAAAATAAAAAAGAACTCTTGAAAGCTTAGATCTCTTTTGTCAAACAGAAATATTAAGTGGGATCTTGATATATAGTGAGCAACTGTTTTAGTGAAGCCAAGGTAGAGGGCTCAGAATCCTGCATGTCTACCTTCGAGGATTTGCTTGGAGTACAGGGGAAACGTCTCTGCCCTTGATGGTGAAACATAATCAACAAAAGAAAACAGCAAACAAAATACAACCAGAGACACTGAAATTAAGAACAATCTAACAATGGCCAGAGGGGAAGGGGGAGGGAACACTTCGGGGAAGGGTTTCCAGGAAACACTATAAAGGACACATGGACATAACCAAGGGGGAGGGTGGGAGCAAGGGAGGGAGGTGGGATTAGCTGGAGTGGGTGGGGAGTGGTGGGGGAAAAATGCAGACAACTGTAAATGAACAACAGTAAAGTAATTAAATAAAACAAACAAAAAAAGAGTTCTTTTTTTAAAAACATTTAAGTAGGAAAACCTTCAAGGACAAGGTAAGTTCTAAGTTGAACCTTCAGAGGCCAGTAGGAATTTGGAGCTTTGGGGATGATGGTAGAGGGTTCTCCAGGTAGAGAAAGCAATACGAACACAGAAGCTAAGCCATGAAAACCAGGAATCCACTCTGGCTAAGCCAGAGAGCATAGATAAGGCAGAAAGATGAGAGATGTAGGAAAGCAGGCAGGCTGTCTAGAGAAACTCATATAAACCATAAACTGTGGAACCAAACTTTTATTTCCTATGATAAATAACATATCTAACATGAGGTCATTTGTCTGTAAGGCTATTCTCCCACTGACTCAGGTACTTGAATCTGGAGTCATCAGGCTACAGGACCTAGTTTGCCAGTGAACTTGGCCCCAGGGAAACACAACACTCATCTAGGGACTGCAGCCCACTTGGTGTGTGAACTAGGGCAAGTTATGAAATCTGGGTCTCAATATCCTCAGGTCTTAAATGAAATAGTGGATTAGTCTCTTTAAACTCATCCAGATATAAAAATCATGGATTCTAGCTTCAGATGCTAACACACTATAATACCGCCAGCTCTCTGATGTCACCAGCAGCAATTTGACTGCTCCATCCCAAACATAAAAGCCACTTTCTAAACTGTTGAAATGAGATTATGGGGTCACCAAGGTTAGCACTCATGGGTTCACTGGGAGGCAATGCCCTGCTTAACTCAGTGCTTCACCTGTCTACCAAGTAGCAAGTCCTTACGGAACATCGACTCACAGAGCATACAATATTTTCAAAGGACAAGGGAATGTGCATAAAAGAGTGATGTTAGGGGCCAGGTGCTGGGGCCAACAACCAGTGAACAATATGAACAGAGCCTCAGAGATCATAAGGAAAATGAGCCAAATATAAGTAGGTAACTGCCAGTGTTTATAATTAAGATGTTGCCCAGTGGAGCTGTTCAAAGACATCTTTCAGGGCTGGTACCATGTAAATGACTCCACAGAGCAAAGGGGTTCAAGTGAAGCTTTGAAGGCTGAGCAGGATTTACAGAAAGGGTTGCCACCCACATGAAGAACCAGCCTGCCAGGGCAGCAATTCTGTCAACAGACAAAAGGTTAAGAGTTGGGAGGTAAGTAGACCTAAATTCAAGCTGTTGCTCTGCCACCTTCTGCTTGACAATTTGTCCCCAATGGTTATATAACCACTAAGTAGAAAAAAAGACAGAAAATGGATTAAATTTTGTTCACAAAGCAACCGACAGGCAAAGCCAAGTTCAGTACACTGCTGCCCAATCTGTTTCCACATGAATTTAATATTGCACACTCGTGCATTTCATGAGTGGTGAACTCAGGCTACCTGGCAGGCCCTGGCTTAGCCATGAGAACCCAGAGAGATAATAAAACACTAAAAAAACCATAAGAGCATCACAGCCAGAGCAAAGAGCTCCGATTTGTTGGCATGAATTAGGTCTTAGCAAAGTCTACTCCATCAAAACACATGACGCTAAAAGCCTCCTTTGCGTGGCTGCTGGAGGAATGCTAACATTGGGAAATCACTCCCATGGGAGTCACAACCCTGATCCGCTGGAACAGAGCATTAATACTGAATGGCAGGGAGGGAAGCCAGCTGACGAGAGCCAGGAACGTCACACTAAAAGCTCACGCTGCATTTTCATGGCACACTGCAGGACACAAATTGAGAGCCTGCCCTCCACTACTTTAAATTTCCTGGGGCTGGAGTTTTGTCCAGCAATTTCATTTACATAACATACCTGTAATCATATTCTTAAACCTCCAACCTATTTCTCTGAAGTAATAGCATTATGGTTTTTGATTGTTATTTGTTGCTGCTTTACCTGAGGGAATTCCTAGAGAGTAATTGTAAGTAGAATCCAGAGTGTAAGCAGATCATTTGAAAGGAGGTGTCCAGACCTCTTTAGTCAAGATAATAGATGGAGGCTCCAGCAACACCTCAGAGTAGGCCTTGCCTGGCCATTAGCATGGATCCCAGGCCTCTGCCAACGTCGAGCTGGGCTCTTAGAGGCCAGGTGACTAGGCTTCTGTTGCAGCCCCTAAATAGGGGCTGTGGGTGGGAGGAATGCTGGGGAGGGGGCAGCATTCTAGGCCCTCCAACCTGGGCTTCAGTTAAGATCTCAACTGAACAAAGGTCTGGAACTAAGCTAATGCACAGACCCCAGGTCTCACCTTCCCCTCCCTATGATGGTGAGGACACTGTGGCTCAAAGATGAAAGATCCTGCCCAAGGTCAGCAAGGTAGAAAGAGCTGAGCCAGCAAGTAAGCCCCATGCCGGACAAATCAGGTGATGTACGCACACCAGGTGGCCCTCAGGTCTGACAGTCTTGGCATCACGTGTCGAGGTTACTGGGAAAAGCATTTTCCAATTCATGTATTTATTCATTCTGAGAACCTACTGTATGGGGAATAGTGATAGGGGACAGGTGAAGGAGGAGCGTATTCTCCCTTTATCATGAAAATAGTGCTACTTCCTAGTTTTATTTTTCACAACGCCAACAGTAATATCAGTAAATAATCATCAAAAATACTTGACCATACTACTGGGGGTTCAGAAACATATAGAGAGTTTCATTTGGTTGTTTCTTTTTAAATAAGAATCCTGGGACCTCCCCTCAAATATGTCCATAGGTCTATGAGGTAATGGATAGGGGCTTTGTTTTGGTTCGTGTGGTCTTTCCAACTTTAGGCCAATGATTCTAAAACAAGGGTCCTAAGGAGGAAGTCAAGGATGTTTAGGGGTATTTTTCTCAGGCAAATGCTTATTTGCCTGTTTACTAGAGAATATAAAAGCTCAAAGAATTACTTTAGAAAAAGAGTGAGAGACTCGCTATGAAAGGCAGGAAATGTGCAGTGTACCTGGCACCAGTGCTATGCCACACTCTCCTTTCCCTTGCCTCACCTCTCCCGGTCCTTCTCCAGGGCCTTCTGCTCAGCTTCCAGGCTGGCCTGCAGCCCTGACTGCTCGCTGCTGCTGCTGTTCAGAGTGGCCAGCTTCTGCCTCTGCTCTTCGATCTCCAGGCCCAGGGTGGAGCGTCTCTGCAGGGCTGAATGCCTCCTCTCCAGCCGGGCTACAGCCAGCTCCAGAGCCTCCCTCTGCTGCTTCTCTCGGGATTCTAGAATCTCCTTTTCCTTTTTTCTCACTTTTTCTTCCTGCCGTGCAATGTTGGCAGTGAATTCGAAGGTGGCTTGGAGCTTCTGCAGCTGGCTTGCATTAGCTTGGTATTGTGCAAGCTGCTCTTCTTTTTCTTCCATTTCTTTTTCTACTTGGTAAAGAGTGTTGTCCAGGCCAAGAGGGCCTCTATCAAGTATTTCAAATGCTCTCTGTTTTTCTTCCAACAGAGTTGGCAAATGATTCTGCAGGAGGTACTGGAGCTGGCGTTCTTTGTACTGCAGCCTGTACTCTGCTGGCTTTATTTTCTCTAAATCTTGAGTGACCTGGGTGACATATGTGACACTATCATCATTTTTTCCCAACAACCTAAATTCTTCTTCACTCTCAGACTTTAAACGCTCTAGGATTTCCTGTTCTTCTTCAACTTCTTTCTTCAGGAGGTCCTTCTGCTGTACCAGGTCCTTCTCCAAGTTGGCTAGCTTGACTAGCTGCCTCCTCTTGAACTCTAAGAAATGTAGCTGAGCCCTTTCTAACTCCTCGACATCATCGTCACCCTCAGCACGGGCTTCCTTCACCCGCAGAAGGGACTCCCGGATGCCTTCCAGGTCTCTCCTCTCCTCCTCCACCCGCTGCACCTCCCCTCGCCTGAGGAGCCGGATCATCTCCTGCTTCTCCCGGAGCTGCTCTTCGAGGTGGGCCACCAGCATGACCTGCTCCTTTTCTTGCTCCTCCAGCCGCTTTTTCTCCAACTCAAGCTTGGCATATTGCTCATCCTTTTCCCTTTTGAGCCGGTCTAGTTCTTGAAATATCTGGATCTTCTCAGCCTTCTCGTTGTTATTGAGTTCCTGGAGCCGCTGCAGTTCTTCTTTGACCCGGAGAAAGCTCTCTTCTTCTTGTTTCCTCTTCTGCAGTTCAATTTCCTGCTGTTCCCTCAGCCTTTCCTCCTCAAATTTTTCCTTCTCTGCGAGCAGATCCTTTAGCCTGCTCTCGATGTGGAAGCTGCGGCGTTTGAGGCTCTCCTCCTGCTTGCGGATCTGGAGCTGGACAATTTCTGTCTCCTTGCGCTGACTCTCCACCTCTTGCTGCATCCGCTCCAGTTCTGCCTTATCTGATTTTTGCTTTTCTTCCATTTCTTCGATGAGTTTCCTGAAATGAAAAATGTTGACTGATCATTATTTGATCACAGTATTTAAATGTTTCTCTTTCCCCTAACTGAAATGCTCTGAAAATGAATATACAATATACAGCCAAACCCTTCACTACAATAAAAATGAGGAAGAACCATTTGTCTTTCCATTTCCAGTAGCAGGCTGTTTAATTTTTTTACTCTTTAACTGTCCAACATATCATTTCATATTATTTGCCTAATCTCTTGAAGTAGCCTCTGATATCATTTCTTTGTAGAGTCTGTAAGCATAATGTGTTATGAATGATATAATTTTAAAAGCCCCATGAGCTCAAAGAGAAAGAACCATGCCCAATTTAAATTTAAATGTGAATAATTTTATTCAGCCCAATGGCTAGAATGCAACAGAAATTCAGTTATGAGACGACATTAAATAAAAATGCTTATGCTATCTTCAAATCACTGGAGTCAAATATCAAAGTCAAGATAATCGACAGTTCATTGTTCCTGCTCAAATAACTACATGCTATTCAACATTTAATCACTAGTTTAAGAAAAATGATAATCACCAAATGGCCCAAAATATTAGCTTATTAATACATAAAATTGAAAATAACAGTCTTCATTAGAATACTTAAATGCATGATCCCAGGGGTTGCATGTCATGTTTTGTCCAGGAGAACAAATGATCTCCACTGGGTCCTAACTCAATGTTTTGAGGTTGGGATGGCCTCCAAAGCAAGAACACAGAGTATGTAAGAGCACTGATACATGGCTTCCCTCTCCTGACCCACCAAGGATCTATTTACAAGATGCTGGAAACTAATTCATCTGTAATACCTAAAGTCCAGATTCTAGAAAATAAATATTCACTTTGTAGATTTTCTATGGCTTTAGTTTCTACTCCAATATCTTAGTCCATTTCTTGGACTGTTAAATAGAACAGGAAAAAGAAAAAGGAGATTTTTGAATCAAATCATTGTAATTCAGAACATATAAAAACTCTCCAAATCAATAAAAAATCAGACACACACACACGCACACACAAAAAATGCAATGCAGAATACTAAGAAGTGGATTATAGAGGGTAATGCAAATGGCCAACCAGCATAAGAAAAGATGTTTAAAAGGGGGAGGGGGTGCATAAGGAAGGGAAATTGTCATTCTTTCAGCTTTTTAAAAACTCAGCTGATATTTTTAAGGAAGATACACTTTTGAGTTAAGTGTAAACATATATAACAAGTATATATTTGGTATATTTGCCTACTAACTCAATTCCTCCTTTCTCACCAGTATTTGAAGGTGAACTACTTGAAAAATGCAAACAAGAAGTAGAACTAACCAGCTAAAGAAAAATGGCCTACAGTCATCAGACATGTACAGAACAGACATAGAGCCAGAGGGAGGTACTGAAACGGACACAGATGGAATCAGTCTAGGACATTAACACAAGAATCCACAACTACAGTAGTGTTAAAACTCAGCAACCATGTAGCTTACCTTTTGCTTTCTAATTTTTCAAGTTCTTCACGCTGTTGCCGCTCAAATTCAAGTCTAAAAAAAGTCAAATGAAAATGAGTTACTTCTCTACAAAGCTTTCCTCTCTCTTAATCTTTGTATAGTTACTTTTTACAAAGAGTATCAGTTATTCAAATATTATTTTTCATCATTATGAATTAGCAAGTTTAAAATGAATACTCTGCTCTATGACTATGATTAGAAATTAGACATTCTTTTATGGGTGCTTGAATTCAGACTAAATGAAAACATTTTACTTAAAGGAAAACAAACAAAACACCACTGTACTGAAAAAGCATAGTGAAAGGAGACTTCTAAATGAGAAGCATGTCTATTTCATGCAGTTTAGTGACCAATGAGTATATAAAAATGGAGAATCTCTACCTTAGACAGATGGGTCCTTTTATAGGGAAAAGACTGCCAGGGAGGTAGAGAGAAAAAGTACAGACATCAATTAAGAAAAGAATTAACTGAGGAAAATATTAGGAGAAAAACAATAAGGTACAAAAGCCAATAGCCAAGCACAAATTGATATGTCTTTTTATAAATATCACATTTCCCAACAATTTCCTGAAGTAAAAACTCTAACACTCCAAAGACTTAGCTGTTATGCACACTTCCCATTATAATGATAGCACTAATAATAGCTGAGTATGAGTAATAATTGCAAACAGTAGTCAAATTCATATTTTCTACTTTGCAGATAGTTATGTGGCAGGAATTTTTGTCAAAATCCTCCTTAACTAGTAGTTACATGAGGCTACATAGATCAGAAACAGATTGACCTCAATGGTAGTAAAATAAATGGGGTTGAGCCATTGGGAATTATGAAAAAATAACTCATTAAAATATTGATAACAAAAGTTGATTTTTTTCTCAAACACTAGATTTAATTACTGCAAGATTTCACTATTTCTAATAAACAGCATGAACTGTGATTCACACATTTTCCTGTGGTTGTAGATGGCAGATACATCTAAAAAGCTGAACTATGAAAATATTCACCATGAATTATTTCCTTGGATAATGTGCAAATCCAAATTGAGCCCAGTTACCTTGACAATGAGCTAACAAATATTTCAAATAGATGTGTTAGCAATTTAATTTGGTATAATATTGAGAATAAGATACCTAATGGACTTTGTAAGCAGAAATGAGTGTTGTGCTTAGTGATTCACACATTAGCTTATTTTATCTTCCTTGCAAATCCTTAAAGGAAGCAAACAGTATCTCCAGTTCACAGATTAGGAACCAAAGCTTGGATA
>VMDR010033725.1:0-11273 GCA_007922815.1 Macrotus californicus
AAGCAGGGTTACAACATACCCAGTCCCTTCTGCTGTGACAGAAGAGGAGGTGACACACGAGGAAGGCGGTAGAGCAGTCCTCACAGAAGCTGACATTTGAGGTGCTATTGAAGGATTTGCAGAAATAGAGCAGGTGAGACGAAGAGAAAAGTGATGCTGAGAAGAGGGAACAGTGCCGGGAACAGGACTGAACAGAGAACGAGGCCCTCCCGGTTGGGGTCACGGGAAGTCCACAGTGAGTGGTCCAAGGCTCTGCGCGGTGAGGGAGAGACGTGAGGAGGAGAGAAGGAAGAGGAGGGATCTAGGACATGCCTGTGGCAGTTCTTTAAAGAAAAAAACCCACTGTGGCCGGATCACTTTCTCAAACCACACACAACACACAGACACAGGGTCCATGCCATTTCCAGAGACCTACAAGTTTTCCCCTCGGCACAGTTACCTTTCATGTCCAGAGCTTCTGCCTCTTTAAGCCAGTCCACACAGTCTCCAACGGAGATCCTGAGAAGGAGAGCTCTGCTACTGTCCAGTGTTTTCTTTAATGATCCATATCCAGTTTTCAACTCTGTCCAGTGTCTGTTCTTCGAGTCAAGGAGGAGATACATCTGTCCATCAGAGCCAAACTTCCAGTCTGCCTTGAGGTGTCCACTGGATTCCTGCTGACACATCATGCTGCCCTGCAGGGAGAAAGGATCTGTCCCCAACCCCAACAGGAAGAGGTCAGCCTTGGGTCTTGACAGATCCTCTGTCCCCACCTCGTAACCAGCCCTTTGCTTCCCTCCTAACTCCTGGTCCTGATCTGTCCTCTGTGTCCTACCCTGGCTGCTAGGCCTCTGGGTGAGACCAACATCCAATATTCACATAAACACACAACTCTCTAACCCTACAACACTGTTGTACTTCTACCCTGGGACTAGCAAACTTACCAGTGGGTTTAATATTCTCCATTTGAATGTCCAGCAGGTCCTTTCTGAGCTCTTCCAGCAGGAGTTTCAGAGTTCCCAGCTGTGGATTCCAGGCCTCTGTGACAAACATCTTCATCCCCAGAGGACCAATGGGTTCAACTTTCGGGCTGCTACAGGTGTAATTGAAAAATATGTGTCCAATAAACTGTCCTTGAACCTCACACCATGATTGTCCAGGACTGGGCTTAGGAGTGATGATGAACTTGTAGCAGAGAGAGGGCACATCTGCAAAGGAAAATTCAACTGACAGCTGGTGTTGGAAGCAGAGGACCCAAGTCACCCCCTCCCCCATCCCTATGACATCAGGAGCATCCCTCTGATGGCTGGACTGTCAGACCAAGAACTGACCCTGCCCAGTCCCTGCCATCACCAGATGAAGGCTAGTGCTGCTCCCTTGTTTGAGCAGGAGCAGCAGACCTCTGCCTGTCAGGAAACCACCTGCCTCCAGATATGTCTTCTCCATGCCCACCAGGCCAACACCCAGCATCAGTCAGTCCGTAACCAGTACAGGGATGTGCCAGGCTGGCTAGAGGAGAAATGGTCTTGATGACAGAGAACCGTCACAAACTAGCCTAGTGACCTCTGGGGAGATGGGAGAATATGAAGGCAGCTGCTCCTGAGGAAGCTGGATGACCGGGTGGGGGTGGGGGGGCGGTGTAGGGAACCCAGTGACCGAGAAGGAGAGTGACAACTGTAGGTCACAGGAGTCAGGACCATCCTGGGAGTGGGTGTAGCCTGCTACTAGGAGGGGTCTGGGAAAAGGGAGGGCCACACTGCATGGAATAGGATATCAGGAGCTTCCATGACCCATAGTAGAGGGCGGGATTAAAAGACTGAGAGAAATACATATGTCAGAATGGACACACGATGAAGAGCCAGAACAACCAGAAAATGTCCACCAACTGTGCTCAAGGGGAGGCCTGAAGGACTCTTTGCTTATCAACCTTATTCAGAATGCATGGCGATGCTGGGGTACAAGGCAGGCCACCCCCAAATGTGGCACTTTGACATACTGATTATTTTGAATTAAAGTTACATGAGAAACAGCTGGTGCAAGGATACTCTGACCCTCCTTGGTCCCACTGAAAGGAGGGTATGAACCTGCCATGTGAAATGGACCCTCCCTGTACCAGGAGGTAGACAGACATCCATAGCACCATAGACAGAATTTACAACCGAGAGGTGTCTATAAACAAACCTTCTTACTTCATTTCTAATTTACTCTTCCAAGCCCAAATGGCTTTCCCAATTCTTCACAAATTTATTGTTCCTTGTTTAAAATGTATAAAGTCTGCCTACTTAGGTCACTTCAAAGGGTCTATATTTCTATAACTTCTCGTACGTACCATGTTAAAATGTGCTTTTCACCTATTAATCTGTCTCACGTTAATTGAACTATTAAACCAGCCAGAAGAACCCAGAAGGGCAGAGAAAAAATTCTTCCTCCCCACTAGTGAGAAGGGCAACGTCATGGTCAAGAATCTCAGTGCTGACTATCTCGATGGCAGGAATTAGGAAGTGGAGAGGATGTTCCAGAAATGGGCTCCCAGTGATAATGGAGACGAAAAACCCTGACATCGTACATTAGAGGTACAGGTGCTCAACTGCAACGAGCAGGCTGACCGCCATTGTTGAAGTGGTCAGAAAGGTAGGAATGCCAGCCGTGTGCCTGGCCCACAGAAACATGTCCCTTTGGCTCATAGAATATAGTCATCCGAGAGGAAAAATGATGGACAGTGAACCTAGAGCCTGGCAGCTGAAATGAGAGACAAAAACAAGTCGCCCACTATAGGAGAAATCTCCAGAAAAGAACTAAATGAAATGGAAGCTAGCAATCTAGCAGATAAAAGTTCAAAGCAACGCTTATAAGGATGCTCAAGGAACTTAGGGGAGGGATGGGTGAACTCAGTGAAAACTTAAACAAAGAGTTAAGCATGAAAAAGACTATAGAAACTATAGCAGATCTTCATCAATTTTGGATACTAGCCCTTTATCAGATGTATCGCTGTACACTTTCTCTCACACTGGGAGTTGTCTTTTCATTTTGTTGATGATTCCCTTGGCTGTGCAAAACCTTTTTGGTCTGATGTAGTTTCATTTGTTTAATTGTTCTTTACTTCCCCTTCCCTGGGGAGACATATCTGATAAAATATTTGTATGAGCAGTGTCTGAGATTTTGCTGCCTATGTTTTCTTCTATGATTTTATGGGTTTGGGTCTAACATTTAAGTCTACGATCCGTTTTGAATTTACTCTTGTGGGTGGTCTTGTTTCATTTTTCTGCATGTATCTGTCCAATTTTCCCAACATCATTTATTGAATAAACTATCTTTAGCCCATTGTATATTCTTGCTTCCTTTGTCAAATATTAATTGACTCTAAAAGGGTGGAATTATTTCTGGGCTCTCCATTCTGTTCCATTGATCTATGTGCCTGTTTTTATGTAAGACCCATGCTGTTTTGATTACTACGGACTTATACTGAATTCATTACTATGAAACCCATATTACAAGAAATGTTAAAGGGTCTTCTTTAAGAAGAAAAGGAAGTAAAATATAGGAACATAGTTATAAAGAAAAAATGGCAATAAATATGTACCAATCAACAATCACTTTAAATTTAAATGGCTTAAATGCTCCAGTCCAAAAACACATACGGTAGCTGAAGGGATAAGAAAACAAGAAGACCCACCTCCGAATGAAAAACACATATCTACTAAAAGTAACGGGATGGAAAAGGAGGGCTCTTCTGAAGTTTGGGTCCCACTTATTTGGACTAGTAGATGCAGCCTAACCACCTCTGACTCAATGGGTGCGATGCCACTTCCAAAGGTCCAACACTCTGATGACTTCAGCTACCCCTGTGGGGAAACCCTACGCACATCTTTGTCACTCTGAGAGGGAGGTGAGAGTCCCAGTGGCCCCTGACTGCTGGGAAGTCTTAGCTCATGGAGACTGGGAGAGCCCATGAACCCCCACTGTGTCCTCATCCTCTGAACCCTTACCTCACTTAAAGGAGAGAAATAGACAAAGACCCCCTACGCCACACATTCAAAATGTCTGGGTCCTGTGTCATTGTCTAAACCCGAGCCTCCTCTCAAATCTGCAATCTCTTACTAGAAATAGAGGCCCAGGTCAATGAGGAGGAAGGGCAACTACAAAGGTTCCTGCTGTCCGTTCCCTAAGAGCCACAAGGCCACTGACTTGGGTGAGTGTGCACTGGAAGCAGAGACTACCGGGACATTCACACTGGTTTCTGTTTCTGCTTTCTTTGTTTTTTAGATATTTTTGACTTTTCTTTTGAATTCTTTACCCTGTGCTTATTAGGAATCGGTTCATTTTCACATATTCATAGATTTTGCAGCTTTCCTTTTGTGGTTGATTTCTAGTTTTATACCGTTGTTGGAAGAGACAGTTAGTATAGTATGACTTCAGTCTTCCTAAAATTGCTAAGACTTGTTTTGTGTCCCATTACATTGTCTATCCTGGGTAAGACGGACTATTACGCTTCTGTTGGATGGCATGTTCTATAAACATCCATTACATCCATTTGATCTAAGGTATGGTTCGCGTTCATTGTTTCCCTGTAGATTTTCTGTCTGAATGATCTAGCCATTGCGGAGAATGAGGTCCTTTTTTTCTGTGTTTTCCTGAAAGATTTTATATATTTAGACACAGGGGAAGGAAGGGAGAAAAAGAGGGAGAGAAACACCAATGTGTGAGAAAATCATGGAAATGGAACTGGAAAAAAGTTGGAATAGCAATACTTATACCAGACAAAACAGATGTTAAAACAACAGTTACAGTAAGAAACAAAGAAGGACTCTGCATAATGACAGAGGTAGCGATGAAACAAGAGAATATGTAATCCATATAAACATTTATGCACCCAACATAGGAGTACCTAAATGTATACAGCAAATCCTGATGGACATAAAGAGAGAGGTGGACAATAATACAGTCACAGTAGGGGATTTTTTTAACACCTCACTGATATCAATGGATAGGTCTTTTAGACAGAATATCAACAAGGAGACAGCAGCCTTACGTGACACAACAGATCAGATGAATTCACCCAGAAGCAGAAGAATATGAATTCTTTTCAAGTGCAAATCAAATGTTTCCTAGGAAAGACCACATATTAAACCAGAAAGCAAGTCTCAATAAATTTAAGAAGACTGAAATTATATTATGCATCTTCTCTGGACACAATGGTATGAAACTAGAAATCAATCACAAGAAAAAAACTGAAAAACATATAAATACATAGAGTCTAAATAACATGTTGCTAAACAATGAATACGTTAACTATGAGACCAAGGAAGAAGTCAAAAGATACCTCGAGACAAATGAAAATGAGAACACAACAACCCCAAATCTGTGGGACACAGTGAAAGCAGCCCTAAGGGAAATTTGCAGCATTACAGGCCTACCTCAAGAAACAAGAAAAATCTCACAGAAACAAACTAACCTTACATTTACAGCAACTGGAAAAAGAATAACAAACAAAGCCCAAAGGGAATAGAAGAAAGGAGACAAAAAAAGATCAGAGCAGAAATAAGTGAAATAGACTGAAAAAACACAAAAGATCAATGAAAGCAAGAGCTGGTTCTTTGAAAAGATAAACAAGATTGATATACCTTTAAGCAGACTCATCAAGAAAAAAAGACAGAGGACCCAAATCAATAAAAGCAGAAATAAAAGAGGAAAAGAGACAACTGACATCACAGAAATAGAAAGCATTATAAGAAAGTATTATGAACTATTATATGTCACCAAATTGGACAGTCTAGAAGAAATGGACAAATCCTTAGAAAGATACACTCTCTCAAGACTGAATCAAGAAGAAACAGAAAATCTGAACAGATAGATTATAAGTAATGAAATTGAAGCAGTAAAAATAAAAAGCAACTTCCAACAAACAAAAGTCCTGGACCTGATGGCTTCACAGGCAAATTTTACCAAACTTTCAAATAAGAACTAACACCTGTCCTTCTCAAACTACTCCAAAAAAACTCAAGAGGAGGGAATACTCCCAAGTTCCTTTTATGATGCCAGCATTATCCGAATACCAAACCTAGATAAAAGCACTACAAAGAAACAAAATTATAGGCCAATATCCCTGATAAACATAGATGCAAAAACCCTCAACAAATATTAGCAAACTGAATCCAGTAAAACATTAAAAATATCATACACCATGACTAATTGAGGTTTATTCCTCTTTGCAAGGTTAGTACAATATTTGTAATCAATTAACGTGATACACCACATAAACAAAATGATAAAGGAAAACTATATGATCATATCAATCAATGCAGAGAAAAACATTTGACAGAGTCCAGCACACATTCATGATAAAAAGAAATTCCTGGCAAAGTAGGAATAGAGAACATATCTCAATGTAATAAAAGCAAATATGACAAACCCATAGTTAACATCATACTTGATCAGGAAAAACTAATACTATTCCCCTTAAGCTGAAGAACAAGACAAGAATGTCCACTTTCACAACTCTTATTCAACATGGTACTGGAACTCCTAGTCATAGCAATCAGACAAGAAAAAGAAATAAAGGGCATTATTTAAACTGTCATTAAACTGTCATTATTTACAGATGACATAATAGTGTATGTAGAGAACCCTAAAAAGGCCACCAAAAATCGCTAGAACTGATAAGTAAATTCAGTGAAGTTGCAGAATGCAAAATAAATATCCAGAAATTGGTTGCATTCTTATACACCAATAATGAATTATTACAAAGGGAAACTAAGAAAACATTCTCATTTGTAATTGCATAACAAATACCTAGGAATAAATTTAACCAAGGAGGTAAAAATACCTGTACTCAGAAAATTTAAGACACTAAAGAAAACGTTGAAGAAGATACAAATAGATGGAAGCATACACATATACTGTGCTCATCAATTGGAAGAATTAACATGGTTAAAATGTCCACACTGCCCAAAGAAATCTATAGATACAATGCAATTGCTATCAACATATTCAAGGTGTTTTTCACAGAACTAGAACAAATAATCCAAAACTTATATTGAACCACAATAGAACACGAATAGCCACAGCAACCCTAACAAAGAAGAACAAAGTTGGAAAAATCACACTACCTCAGATAAAACTATACTACAAGGCCGTAGTAATCAAAACATCATGGTACTGGCATAAAAAACAACAGAGTATCAATGGAACAGAACAGAGGGTGTGAACATAAACCCGTGCCCATATGGTCAATTAACACTTCACAGAAAAGGTAAGAACATACAATGGGGTAAAGAGAGTCTAGTCAATAAATGGTGGTGGGAAAGTTAGATAAACACATGCAAAAAATTAAACTAGACCACCTGCTTACACCATATACAAGAATAAACTGAAAATGGATTAAAGACTTAAATGTCAGAC
This sequence comes from Macrotus californicus, assembly GCA_007922815.1. Classification (NCBI taxonomy): domain Eukaryota; kingdom Metazoa; phylum Chordata; class Mammalia; order Chiroptera; family Phyllostomidae; genus Macrotus; species Macrotus californicus. The sequence continues at coordinate 7,378 of VMDR010033725.1, forward strand.
TCAAAACCATAAAACTCCACGAAGAAACAATAAAACATAGGCAGTAAAATCTCAAACATTTCTTAGTAATAGTTTTTCCTGCTATATCTCCTTAGGCATGGGAAACAAAAGAAAAAATAAACTCCTGGGACTACATCAGAATTAAAGGTTTTTACACAGCAAAGGCAACCATCATCAAAACAACAAAAAAAAAACCACCGCATGGGAGGACATATTTGGCAATGATGTATTCGTATGTGATAAACGATTAATATCCAACCCTGAAAAGGAACTCATACAACTCAACACCAAAAAAAGAAACAATCCAATTAAAAAATGAACAAAGGCCCTGAAGAGACACTTCTCCAAAGAAGACATACACACGGAAAATAGACATATGACAAGATGCTCAACGTCATTAATCATCAGAGAAATGCAAATTTAAACCACCCCACGCCTGTCAGAATGGCAATCATCAATAAACCAACAAGCACGTGCTGGCGAGGATGTGGAGAGAGGGGCCCCTCCCTCATGCACTGTTACTGGGAGTGTAGATTGGTGCAGCCGCTGCAGAAAACAGTATGGAGGAGCCTCACAAAATTAAGGATGGAACTGCCTGATGATCCAGTGATTCCACTCATGGGGATGTATCCAAGGAAAGCCAAAGCACTAATCTGAAAGAATGTGTGCACCCCTATGTTCATCTCAGCGTTATTCACAGCAGCCAAGATACAAAAGCAATCTGAGTGCCCACCAACAGAGGAGTGGATAAAAAAAGGTACATACATCTAAACAGTGAAATATTACTGGGCCATAAAAAAGTACCCCAAATCTTAGCATTTGCCGCAGCATGGATGGACCTGGAAGGTACTATATTAAATGAAATGAGTCAGTCAGAGAAAGATAAATACCATATGATTTCACTTCTATGTGCAATCTAAAGAACAATCTAAATAAACAAACACAACAGAAACAGACTCAGACATACAGAGAACAGACTGGTGTTTGCCAGATGGGAGAGGGTTTGGGGGACAGGGTGAAAAAGGGGAAGGGATTGAGAAGTACAGATTGACAGTTACAAAACAGTCATGGGGATGAATGCACAAGATCGAAAATACAGTCAGTAATATAGTCATGACTCTGCGTGGCTCCAGGTGGGCACTTGAAACATCCGGGGGAGCATTCTGTAAAGGATATGACTGTCGAACCACTACGCTGTCACCTCAAACTAAGGAAAATAAAACTGAATGCAAACCTCGGTTACATAAATTAAATAACAACAAAACCCACAATTACCGTGAATAACAACAGTATAACTCAAAGTACAGTGCAGATTTTCAAATCTGCAGACAAGGACAAGAAAAAACGTTCGCAGACTCCTACCTGTATACGAATATCCGACCTTAATATGCTGCTGCCTCCTCAGTAGGTGGGGAAAGTGGGTTTGGGAACAAAGAGTAGAAAAGTGTCCTTCCCAGGGGCATACTTTGCCAAAAAAAACAAATAAATAAGTGCTTTCTGTCCCTCCAGCTCTAGCTGTGTGGGTCAGGTGCAGACGCTTTTGTCTGGGAGGTGGGGTGTCCTCAGGTAAGGGAGATTAAGGTGCCACCGGCAGAGGGATTAGGGTCACTTCAAAACTGGAACGTGTTGGAGACGCCAGTGTTCTGAGGACGCAAAATAATTGTGCAAAAATATGCTGTGAGGAGCCGTGCCACACTAGAAGTGTGTGGTGAGTCATAGGGACGCGGGCAGAGGGCGCAGTTAAAGGGTGTAGGGCGCGGGAGGGGGCGCAGCGGGGAGGGGGGGCGGTTGGCGGGGCTGGCGGGACGAGGGAAGCGAGGGGCAGTGGGAGGGTTCTCCCGCTGGGGTAGTTGTCGAGCAGAGTGGGGGCATGCAGCTGCCCTGGGGTCCGTACCCTCAGGGGCGTCCCCTGCCCTGTTCACGCCCGGTCGCCAGGGGCTGGGGTGAGTTCGGGGAGCACTATCCGGGCGCGGGGCGGGCTTCGAGGGGGCTTCCTCAGAAATTCCCGCTGCGGGATCCTCTCCCCGGTCTCTGCCCTTCCCTACTCCCTGTCCATTCCCTCAGTAGTCGCTGGTAATTACGGCCCCTGCCTGGAAAGGGGCAACTAAGTAGACATCGTGAAGGAGAAAGACGCCCGGGGAGATGATGGCCGAGGGGTCCGCGGGGGTCTGTGCCCCACCAGGCGGGAAGGTTCCCCCCGGGGTCGGAGCCTTAGTGCCCATCCCCCTCTCCCAGGCCCCCCTCTCCCAGGTACCACCCGCACCCCCACCCCCATACTCACAGCGGGACTCACTCCCATACAGCGGGACGCAGCGGGACTCACTGCGGGACGCAGCCAGGTCCCGTAGCAGAAGCAAGAGCAAGACTGGGGTTGCCTCCACTGCCCGCACCATGGAGAATCTAGGTCCGTAAGGGGGACCGATCGGTGTCAGTGAGTCTCTAGCCCCTTGGTGAGGCCACTTGGTGAGTCTCTAGCCACTGGCGTGAAAGAGCCTGAGCCTGGTGGCTTATGCGTCTGCGCCTGGAGGCGTAGCTGTAGCTGTACCACGTTCATTCGATTCATTAACACCCAACTTACACAGAGGCGGGGCTTCACAGAGGGCTTGTCTGTGCAGTGGTGTCGGAAGATTGCACCGTGGGATTTGTTCAGACGCCAGGGAGGTGACCGGCCACCGGAAGGGGGTGGAGCGGGTGTGGGCGTGCCAGCATCTGGGAGGTGACCGGCCAAGGGAAGGGGGTGGAGCGGGTGTGGGCGTGCCAGCGTCTGTGTGCAGCAGCGGAGTGTGTGGGCCGGCGGGATTGCGGAGGGATTTGTGCTGAGAATATCTTGCTAAGGGATGGTGATGGAGGGCGGGGCGACATGAAGGGGGGGTGGGGTTAAAGGTTTTAAAGAGAGGGAAGGCAGGAAGGCAGGAGGAGAGGGAAGAGAGGGAAGAGAGGGAGGGAGACATCAATGGCTGCTTGCCTCAACCTACAGCAACCCGGGCATGTGCCCTGGCTGAGAATCAAATCAGAGACCCTTTGGTTCCCGGGCCGCGCTCAGTCCACTGAGCCACACCAGCCAGGGCATCCGTTGGTTCATTCTTATATGTGTCCTGACCAGCGATCCAATCCCACCTTGACAGATCTGGTTGAAGCTCTAACCAACTTAGCCTCAGCCACGATTTTATTCCTTCTTTTACGGGAGATGGGGGGCAGATGTAGTGACAGGGAAACGTTATTCAGTGGAGGAAATAAACCTACCTCAGTGTTATAGCAAGGCTTTCATCCCTGGGTTGAGGCTCCTTTCCACTCCTGGTGTTGTAATTCCCCTGATATTGTGCTGGCCAAAAAGTCTGTTCAGTTTTTTCTGTAAAATAAAAGGCACATTTTTCATTTTCACCAATAACTTGATTGATTTGGGTACCTTGAGTATGTTGACTATCCCCTGCTATTGGCTTGCAGTGGGTAGAGGCCAGGGGTGCTGCTAAATGTCTTTCAAGGCATAAGAGAACCCCACAGCAAAGACTTATTTGGCCAAAATGTCAATAGCACAAGAAACTTGTTAGTGAATTACTTATGGGGTGAGGGCTACCTTGGAAGAGAAGTCCAAGTATTTCCTTATCATATTTTCCACCCTTTTTTCCAAGGAGAATGTTAAAACAGCTTTGGATTCTGCATAAAGTGTCAGAGATTAATACAACCACAAACCTCTCTGAGGATGCAGGTGCTTGATCCCTCCCCAATCCTCATTCAGTGACAGTCTGGTCTGAAGACACTCTGCAAAGCACATCTATTAAAATACTCAGGCTTTGCAGATCCCGAGTCTCTGGCGACTACTCAGGCTGCTGTAGCACAAAAGCAGCCATACACGGCACATGGTTGCGTGAGTGTGGGGGGACCTGCCACAAGGGTCC
>VMDR010033726.1:0-11271 GCA_007922815.1 Macrotus californicus
GGATGAAATGGAAGAGGCAGGAAAAAGATACACATATGCTCAGAGGGAACTCTTTATACAAGAGTCAACTCAACTCATTGGGTAACTCTTGAGGGCATATCAGTCAATATGATTTATAAATAATATGCCTTGGGAATCTGAGCACAGCAGTATGGGGAATTGGCCAGAGAATTTTGTTATAGTGAAAAGGATCAGAACTCTATAAAAATATCTGGAGCATGGAAATGGCATCTGCTGGCCTTAATGGTATTAGAGTTTCCCAGATCCTAAGGTTGCAATCAAAATAGATCTAATAGATTCCCACTATTTTCCCACAAATTCTTTCAGTGCCCTGTGCAATGATATACATCATTGCTGTCCTTTGGCCTCTCATTTCTCATACAACACTTGGCAGAAAGTTCAAAGCACAATAGCACTGGAGCTTATATCTTTACTGTTTATTTATTTATTTTTGACAACTTTTCCTGAGAACTCTAAGCTTACTACAAAAGAAATGCCATGATGGAAAGGCAGAATAAATATGCTCTCCACCTCACATAGGCATTGGGGCAGCTTAAGTTAATAAATAAGAACAAGCTGCAAAATAGGAGATTTCTAGGACTAAAATTCAGTACCTGAACTCAGATAGGCCCAACACCAAGCTACAGCTTCCATTTATACAACTGTTGGCCAGCCATAATGTTTATTCATCTCCTTTTTTCATATATAGTACAGTACTAATGATTGTCAGTTAATGGCTCTGATTATAGTTAGATCATGATACTATTTCTAATATTCCTGGAAGTATTTCACATCCATAATGGTCCCATCTATTTTCCTGGTGATATTATTCTGCCAATGCTTAAAAATAAAAAGAGGGTCAAGGAGAATTGAATTGCAACCTGAATTATACTGGCTAGAAATTATATATCTCTTTTATTCCAGTTGTCATAGTTCACTCCATAAAGTGGCCCTAGTTTGTTCGAGACTGACCCAAGCATGGAAAAAGGAAAGACATTTCCTGGGCTGAAAGACTAAGCCCCTGTTCCACTTCTGGCTATCACTGCTTTCTCAGAAAGATCTGACTAATCAGTTCTTGAGATTAAGACACTAGTTGGGTAAGACAGGGAAGAGGGTGTCTATGTTTCCATTCTCCATCATGCCATAGGAAATATTTGAAGTTTTGTTTGCTCCTCTCTTTTATGGTCTATTGCTCACCAGATATGCTTTTATTCTATTTCAAGTCCCTTTCCTAGCCTTGGACTAGGTGGTTAATAGTAAAACTGGTCATCACTAAAATAATAGTGGATACTCTCAGTTTCCTGCCATCTCTTCCTGTGATCAATTTATCTTTCTCAGCTAACTAAGCAGGAGTAAGTGAACAAGCAAGAAAGACCCATCATTACCCTTTCACTCTGAAGGAGAGTAGGACTGATGAGAAAGTCGTACCATTTGCCCAAGCTTTCTCCAAATCAGTACCAGTCTCATTATTGTCAGATTATGATCAATCGTTTGTGTGTGTGTGCTCATGATATCTATATTTATATCCCAATTTGAGAATTATTCTACTATCAATAATAAAAAGTGGTTTATAACACAAGTACAAAACTTGTGGCAGGTTACTTTTTGTTATGTTTTGGGTGCCCATCCTCTTGGAACTCATTAATTATTACCTCATCTAGACATCAAGTTCACCTATGGCTTAAGTGAAATCTTTGCATGTCTCCAGTCAGTGTTGCACAAAGACTAATTAATTAAGCCTCAGAACACCCTTGGGGGACAGGCAGTGTTATTTATCCTCTCCTCTGATGGGAAATCTGAGATATAGAGAGGTTAAGTGGATTGTCCAAGGTCAGGAAGTAAGTCAATAGTAGACAGAGCCAGAAAACAGACTGGGGAATGCCATGCCCTAGACCTCTTCCCCAGTGACAGAAATCACTCCAAAGAGGCATTTCAAGTACTTCCTAACATGTCTACCTAGTCACTCTTCTGTCTTTACCCTATTTCACTCGTTGTCTTTATAAGAGTTGTTTTGTTTTGTTTTGGTATGTGTCTTCCATTTCTTTTGAAGGAAAAGTTAGCTAGACAGAGGAAGGGGTAAAGCAATAGAATGAATAGATGTTACTCACCCAGATTATTAAAAAATGTAATTTCAGTTAAAATAGAGGAAAAAACCTTCCAGTTTGCAAATAATTCATTTCAATATCACATGCACATACATAAACATGTACATATTTGATTAAGAAACTAGAATGCTTCTCCCCCTCCCACCTGAACCACCCGTCCCTGTCCCAGACCCTCAATTTGTTGTGTTTGAAAGCATCCTTTTATATGAAAACCAACTGATAACGATGCTATTGTAAGGAAAACTAAAAGCCTACTAATAACTTTATAATGGTTTATACAAATGAAAACGCCTGGCATGCTATTAAACTGAGACTTCAAAAGGCAATGAAGTAAAATAAAATATTATTAACATAAAATTGAAAGAAACAAAAAATTCTCTCAGGCACATGAGACTCAGACATGCATCTAATTTTCATTTCCTTTTTAAAAAGTGAGGCAATATCATATTTAAATGTTAAAGGGACTTTATAAGCTAGTGATTACTAGACAAAATTATTTGCTTTTTAGAGTTATTCTTAATTTATTTTTAATTAGACCACATATGTTAAAACAGGGCAAACAGTTAAAACTCAGTGAGGATTTTCCATGTTTAAAGGTGTGACTCTTCTCACCCTTTAAAACTGTAGTAGTCCTTTGTTTTTTTAAGTTGTATACTAATGTACCCAATTACTTTTTATATATAACTCAATGAAATCCCTATATATTTTAAAAACTCACTTAAGGTCTTGAGACAAGAGAAGCTTATACTGGCTCAGACAAGAACAGAATAAATAGGTTCTTAAAGATAGAAACTTTTCTTCGTGAAAGACATCCTAACACATAAAAGACACACAGAAAATTCTAACGTCGGGTATAACCACAGCCCTCTTTTATTAGCCAAGTGGTTGTTTTCTTCAGCAAATCGGAACTGCTGTTTTGCCTCTCATGAGCCTTTCATTTTCCAACTCATTGTCCTAACCACTTACACTTTTGTTGCATAAGTATCAAATATACCAGGGTATCACACAACCAAAGTGTAAAACAGGTTTGCTTCTGTGTTTAACTCTGGTCAGTAATCAGGACACGATTAACCTCTTACGAAATACTTTTGCCTCTGCAAGTTGGAGTCTAAAGGCAAAACTCATCTTTCTTTTCTTTGTTTATAAACAAATATTTTTTTTAAAAAATTGCTCCCCTTATAACACTTGTTTTAAGCAGTTTAAGTTACAAGTCTATGATATGTGTGTGTGTGTGTGGGGGTGGGTGTGTGTGTGTGTGTGAGCCATGCTATGGATAGTAATGCCAAAACAGCCTGAAGATGTAAGTTTAAAAAGTACTTTTGATATTTCTTTAGAAAGCTTTGGTATAAGAGGTAATTTAAAATAAATTAACAAAGAACGTCATGCAGTGGTTAACTTGCAATAATACATCTCTTTTTTAGAGGTTCCTGGAGTTTTTTGTTTGTGGTTGTCACGCTGATAGCAAACGAGATGTTAGTCCCTTTAACTGTATTTTAATGGCAATGTATTATAGCATGATTTATCAACATATGGCAGGTGGAAGCTGACACAAATTATAATGAAAATTAAAACAGTCATTTATGCAGCAGGCGATTATCATTTAAGGAACATTTATTTGCAGGCTTTAAAAATGAGGGTTTAGAATCAAATGCATTTAAAATGAAAGTTTTAATGACGGTTACCTTTCTCCTGCAGCCACTCTTCTACGGGCCGGTTATATTTGAAGGGGATTTTCTGTTTTACCATTTGGAAGCGTTCATTATCAGTGTTGCCTTTAAAGTTTAAAAAACAGCTTAAAGAACAATCTGCAAAGTCAATAAGTCATTAGAAAACATCCTATTTTGTTAGTTTGTTTTATGAAGTTTTTAGAGATAGGTATCAATTTATCTTTAGTAGAGGTGGAGTTGAAGTCACTCTGACCTTGATTGACAGGTTTGAGGTCAAGTTGGTCTTGGCTATGCAGTGCTCCATCACGTGTTGAAAACATGGCATGGGGTGGGGATCAGTAAGGGGTTTGGGCATTTACAGAAATGGGTTGCCTTCACCCTTTTCCACTTCATCCCAGATACATCTTAATTAGGCCGATGGAAGCATGAGGATCTCCCTGAGCTCTGAGTACTTCGCCTGCCAGATCCACTTTCTAGTGAAAGAGGGGACCCTCAGTGTCTCGGTCATGCATACTTGAGTCTGGTAAGGGATACCAGAAGCACGGGCCATGTACCCTTATTCTACATTCAAGTATCTGTAGCTGCTGTACCTTCTGGCACAGGGGAGACAAAGTAGACAGTTTAAGCCTTTATGATCACGGGAGACTCCTTATTCCATGAAGGAGGCCCCAGCATCCCATCACCTATATTAAATAAGTAGAGCATTACATGTGGCTCTTGATGTCTCTACCCTGTTGTCCATATTTGTATGTATCTGTAAATAGCATCTACAGATTTTGAGCACCTACGCTTTATTATTTCTAATAAGTACAGGCTTTATATATTTACCTTTATCTTTCTCTCTTTCTCTCTTATCTTCCTGTGAAAGGTCCTTCCTGAACAAGCATCCATTCATAAAGCCTGTCAGGGATACTTCTCCCATGCATGAAATATCTAATTAGTTTCAAACCTCAAACATAATGCATTTAACTGCTGGTATGCCCTCTTCTTCATTTCATAACTGTTACCAACCCCGGATGGTTTCTATAATTAGAACAGAATTGGAGAACGGTGTTGCGGAAATACACCCCTAAGGAATATGCTTCAAATCACAAAATAATGAAACTGTGCTTTGGGAACTGTTGTATCTCATCAACCAACCTCGGAGTTATCAAGCAGAAACCAGTGAATTCTAATTCGTTACTTTTGACTCACAGCCCTATATTAGAACTTAGGGAATCCCATTCTAAACTATCAACATTAAAAGTGAAATCAAAATCTCAAAACAGGTGGCTTGGAAACCATTTACAAAAAATGTCTTAAAAGCCAGGAAGAATATTAGAATTCAGTACATCATCAGGCCAAGTGCACAGAAGCTTGCCATGGCCTTTCAGTCTTAGGGCCATCTCCACATAGAAGTTATTCCTGGCAGATTCCACATGTGAGGAAACACGCACCTGCCTCCCATGAGGGGTAGGATGGGAAAAGAGGGGCAACATTCGGACATGTCTGCAAGGTTCTCCATTCATTTCTCCTATGAATAAATTATTCTGTGAAGGTGATTCATTATTCTCCCAGGAATAAAACAACAACTAAAACTCATGAAAGAGACAACTATGGATCTGTTTCCAGCCTACACTATGGGACCCTAAATGGTGGCATAAAGCAGAATATATTGATATATCAAAAGATAAAATGCAATGAATGGATAGAATAATAAACAACATTAGATTAGAGTATATAATTTTAAAATTTTCCTCAAAGTATTATTTTTCACATAAAAAAAGAGGGGTGCATGCTAAGAGAAAAAAATAAAAAGGCAATTTAATTTCTCAGTGTTTCAATAAGCCCATAGTGAAAAAAGTTAGTTGTATTTTTTAATATAGCTACTGATTAGAGATAGATCATTATGAATATCCTCCCTCATAGATCTGAGTTCTCAGCAGCCTACTAATCCAAAATAATCCATTAAGCATGGGTAACGTTTCATGTCTTCATAGAAAAGGAGTACTTTTTTTGCAAAGAATATATATCTGTAACTTAAAATCTTACCCTAAAGCCGATAAACATCCCAACGGATGCTATCTTCATCAGCTTTGACTTCTCTCAAGTTTTAGTCATGCCAGAATAGTATACTCAGAAATGGCAAATGGGTTGTACCAGATTCACCTTGAATATATTCCATTACTTTGGGTTTTCTGTAACTGTCATTGTTGGACACAACATTAAATATATTAATGATCTTTGTTCTATTTACTGTGCAATGAGTTAGTGAAGTCAATAGCAAATATAAGGCTAAATATGCTTAGTAACATTCAGGGAAAAATAATAAGTAACTGAAGTTCCAAATGATCAGAGTTCTATATGCAATAAGTTAATGTATTAAGAAGCTGCACTGATTTACTTCCTCCAAATACATAGGGCACTTGCTCCTCCTAAGCATCTCCTCCTCTCTCTCCACTCTCTTTTCAAAACAAAGCTCCATGAGAAATCATTTGAGGACATGGAATAGGCTTAGAAAAAGGGGAAACGACGTTAGGCAATCAATAAATGACATGTGGGAGGACAGCATAGCCACAATTCAACGTAATATCCTTCAAAAAGTGAAAGAGAGAGAGTCATTCTTCTCCACCTCAGCTTTAAAGACATTTAGAAAAGAGTTTTAAGTTTTCCACACCAAATTGATAGTATCTGTCACTAAGGATAGCGATCTTGCATACCGTTAAAAGCCGTGAAAGATGGAAGGTCATTTGGAAAACCGAATTGGTTTAAATCCCCACATTAACATTGTTCTTAGTCTCTTTTCATGTTCTTGTTGGTTTTTATTTTAATTTATCTCAAACATTAGAGAGAACTGTTTTTAGAAACATGTGCATAAGAATGAGTTCATTTGCCCCGAGCCCCATTTGCTAGACTGACTGAAGAGCAAATAACCTTCTAAATATAAGAATTCATACATGGGAACTACTCCAAAAGCTGAGCAAGCCTCATCAAATTCATATACATTCATATTAAATCCTTAATAACATTCAGTAGTACATGTTATATAGCAACCGATGTGAAAAATTTAACAAAGAGTAAAGACAATTCTTCAACAGAAAGTGACACTACCCTCCAGAAGGGGGGCCTTGTGAATAGTAATGTCATAAAGTCATTAAGAAGAGGTATGTGTGATTTACTAACTAGACAAAAAAAATGCCATGGGTTCAGTTCTCAACCATTCTGAGAAACCTTTACGTTGCACAAAGAGATCTTCAAATTCATACTTCTTAAATTACTTATTTGGATCTGACACTCACCTATATGGGACTGAACTTTAGAAAAGATATTAGTCACATTTTATTCTACTTAAAATAAATGTGTGCATATCCCCATCTAATTTTGATCAGATATCGATATTATTTACACCATTGGTCTCCTATGATTGTTTGCACTTGTGCTAGTGATTCTATTGTCATGCATTTCAACTCCTGGAGACACATACAACATGCACTGTTGAATTATAAGAATTGTGAAGAGCATAGAGGCTACTCTGAGGTGAGATTACTAAGGCCCAACTGGCTCATACACATGGTTCCCACGGTTATGCAAAAAAACTTCATGCTTCTTGCACTTGGGGGAACCCACTTGGGATAAAATGAAAAGAGAACGTAAGAAGATAAGACAAGGAGACCAAGTTGATCCTTGAATAGTTCTTAATACATCAGTATCTCCTTACGGTCCCACAAGAAAATCTGTAATTTGTTGGCAGTCTCAAAGAAGGAAAATTCAACTGGAGAACTAAAAGGGAGAAAACTCTTGTGTAACACAGAAAATAACTTTTATAACAATATTTTTACACTCTGTCCAAACATAAATTCTATTCATTAGACATTATGCTAATTTTTCTTAAAAACATAATCAATACAGCATAGGAACTAAGACCATGGGCTTTAGAGACAATCTTGGCTTTGAGTTCTGACTTTATCATTTACTAGCTGTGTGACTTTGTACAAGCCACTTAGCCTCAGTTTCCCCATTTCCCAATTCACCATAGGGTTTGGCATAGGATAATAAAAAGAGCATATGCAAGACCTGGGACCTGAGAACCGTTCAATTTATTTAAACTATTATCATTGATACGATTCAACTCTTTCCTAATGGAGTGAAGAAAGCACATTGGTTCCATGGTGTGCTTCCATCCTCTCAGAACTTTATCAGATTCCCATTCAAAAGAAAAAGTGACAATATTCCATGTGGTCCCACAAAGGTTGTCATTCAAAGATCAACTGATCATGGAAAAGAAAGCATCAAAAATATCTCCTCAATCCCTTCAGTGTTGTTTTGTCTATGTCCGCATCTTCTGAAATATACTCAGCTCATCCCATTTGCAAAACCAAGTGTGTTTCTAAACCCACTGAAAGTAAAAGAGCATTGACACAGGCATTGACAGCTGTGATTTCTAGGCCCAGCCTCAGGTAGTGACACAGTGCTGCAAAGTTGAGGAAGAGTGGATGAAAGTTTCTGGCAATTTGCACCAGGCTGGCAGAAAATGCTTTCTCACAGGTAGACTATTAGTACCATCTGAAATACTGTCAAACACACAGACATGCTAAAAGGAATATAGTAACAACACTAGTTTGTGTAAACCTAGTGCCAGAGGTATTTCTGTATTTTGGTTTGAGTCCTGGAATAAAAGAAGGAAAGTTTTCTTTATTGCTTTGTTGACACTAAAAAAATAAATAAATAAGAGTATGGGTCTAATGAACAGTCAAAGAATAAATATTATATATTGGAGCCAGAGGCAAAAGAAAATCGATGTGAGTAGGTTTAAGTAGTAGAAATTTTCAGAGGTTTTACAATGTCTCTCTCCCCAAAGAACATTTTGTGAGTTTCAAAGTAAATATAAGACACTAAAGGAAAGGGACTGGGGAAACTCTCTGAGCTTGGCTCTGGTCTTGTTCCTGGCATTGACCCAGACAAACGCTCTTAAAGTCAGAAAGGGAGGTTATTATACTGCCCAAAGGGCACCTAGAACGTTTGGCCACTTGTAAGTGATGGATGGACCTCAACAAAGAACTAATATCTTATACTTATAACATGCCTTTAGACCACAGAGCTCAAAATGCAATTACAAGCACCATTTCATTAATCCTCAACACACCTTTGGGGCTGAAGGAAAAAAAAAACAAACTATTTATGTTGTGAGCCTTGATACTTTAGTGTGCCAAGGTAAAGAAATTAATCTCTTGGAGCAGAAAACTGATCGGCTGAGGGGAGTAAATTAATAGATACAGAGTACAAGGGCATTATTAAGTAAGGGAGCTTCTTCAGGCTCACGTAAGTGGTTCTAGGAGCCAGGGAGAATGACCTTTTTGAAATCAAGAGATGTTTGCCCCTGGAAAGCAGTGTGGATCACCCAGGCATACCAAGACTTGGCTGATGAAGCTCACTATTTTATGCCTTCACGTCCGGATATGTTCAGAAATAGAAAACTTACATGGGCAGACATACTATCATTTCCTTCCTATATCAAAGCCACAGTATTAACCCACCAAGCAGAAAGGGCTCCAACATGGGTGAAAAGAGCAGTGGCTGTGAGGTCAGACAGACTTTGGATGCGGTCGTATCCTAGACATTCACCAGTTCTGTAAACTTGGGCAATTTACTTAATCCAGATGTCTCAGTTTCTTCATTTGTTCAAAACTAATGAAGATAATAATGCCTATATTTCTAGATCTTATACAAATTAAATGTTATAATCCAGGCAAGGACTTAGCGGGAGTAGCAAGAGGCTGGGAATAGGGAGTCTTTGATTTATTTTAATTCTCAGGATCTTTCTCTAACACATGTCTACCCAGTAAACAGTAAAGAGGAGGACCCTCCAGAACCCTTCCAGTCTTAAAGTCTCCATTGAACTCTGGTTTCTGCCTATTCTCTTTCACTGATATGCCTATACACATTCAGTCCTTCTGTGTGAATCCTGGACAGGCTAGAGGATGAGAATGGGGACCACACTAGAGAAGTAACCCTGGTGCTTTATGTCCAGCTAGCCGAGTGATTGTGTCCCTGTTCTTGGACCTTTGTCAAGGCTGGCTGCAGTGAGTTTGTGTGCAAACATGTTAACATCAAAGGTCTCTTTCATATCTCAGATCAAAATCGAAGTGCCATCGCTGTTGAAGTGTTCTGAAGACCTCAAGGCTCAATGCAAGTTAAAACATACATCGCCACCCCCTATCCTTTCCCTGTATTTTGAGGCCATTTTCAACTTTCTTCCTAAAACTCATTGGTCTTGAAGTTTCTCCTCACTTATCCTCACCGATCAAGGATAGTTTCGCTCCTAGAAAGATTTAAAGAGCAAGATTCAGGTGACTGCAATATCTTGATTTGCTTTCATAGCTCAAGAGAATATTTCTAAGTAATATCTAATGAAACTTCATTATGATAGGTCAATCTAGCACCTATTAAAAAGCACTTAAAAATGACATGCTATAAATGAACAGAACATAAACAGACTATATGATTTGCTTTCCTTCCTCAAATGTTGTCACTGTTTTCCTTCTATAATTATTTCAAAATATGCCTTGAAGCTAGCCTAGTCAGTTTCACTCTCTGGATTTTGTCTTGTTCCTTTCTGGTAGACATTTTACATATATCTGTTTTGATGTCTCTTTAAGCTTTAGCTTCTTCGATACATAAAATAAGGATTATAATAATAACTGCAACATAGGGTTGTGAGAGTTAACTGAGAAATAAATGTACATGAAGCAGTTTGCACAGTGTTTGGCACAAAATAAGTGCTCAATATATGATTTATTACTATTGTTATAACAATACCTGATTCGCAAGGATTAAACTTAGTAAGAAGGCAAACTTAACAAGAATTATTTTACTACACAATTTTTAGTGTCAAGTCTTCTTAAATTTTCTTTTCAACACAGAGTCTTAAAATGCTCAGTCTTCAGCTCTTTGACATAGGATCCCTTCAAGATTCCCACAGGTGACCTTCTTCTTATTGCTTATTTCCTCCTTGTTGCAAAAGCCACCATGTTATTTGGGGGTTCACTCTTCCCCACAAGCCACGCATTCCTGTTTGGTCACCCTCTGCACAATCTCCAGTTCCTCTTCAGTCTTATCGGTCTCTTTCATTTTTCTCTAGCTACCTTGCTCCCCTCACTCCCCATTCCCTTTTCCTCTCATTCTTCTCATGCAGAGGGTATCAAACTCAACATTTTTAAAGCCAGAACACTAAAATATTTGTTTAAACAATTTTGTTCATTCAAACATATATGTGTGGTGTCCCTACGAGGCTCAGAAGAGAGATAGGAATTTGGGGAGGACAATTTCAATGGACAAAAAATAGGAACACTTTTGTCCTCATGAATAGGAAGATGACATGAATATCAACATCTCTGATGCCATAATAAACTTTTGCTATAGTTCTTTCTGTTTAGATGTTATGGAATCCTTGGCATTTATAAATTACAGGTCTTTTAGACCAACCCTGAAACTCATGCCTACAAATGACTATATTATGGGGA
>VMDR010033727.1:0-11258 GCA_007922815.1 Macrotus californicus
ATTTTCTCTCTAATAGGAAATCAAACCCCAAAGCCATTATAACCATGGATATGGTGAACCTCTTGGACGGAAAACGCATATTGATGATTATAGCACATGGGACATAGTCAAGGCTACACAGTAAGTTTCTGTTGTAGTTGTTTTCTTCTTTGACACTTTGACATCTATGTTTTAAGTGAAGTATGAACATATATATTTCTGTGTCTTTATTGATATTCTGTAGTTGGCAAGACATTGTTTTCATACTTTGATTATTTAGACATGATTTCTTTTAGTTCTTTGTACAGATTTAAAATAGCTGATTTAAAATCTTTGTCTAGTAAGTCCAATGTCTGGGATTCTTCAGGGACGGTTTCTATTACTTGTCTCTGCACCCCGCCCCCAAGCACACGCGCGCGCGCACACACACACACACACGTATGAGTTATACGTTCTTCCGGAATTTGTTGTTGTTTGTGATGTGTCTAAACTATTCTGTAAAGTCTGTGTTTTTGTCTTTGTGGTCACTGAAGTCTCCACTTGGTTAGTTAGTCAGCTAATGATTGGACAGACTTCTTAAATCCTTAGAATCAGTAAGTCTTGATGTTTGATGATGGATTCTTTGTGCGTGTTGGGACACTGAGCACTCAGCCAGGCAGCTGACAACTCTGACTTAGCTTTGAGTTTCTGCTTGTACAGAACCTTGATGGATCGGAGGTGAGAATTTAGGGTCATTGCAAGTCTTTGTTGAGTATGTGCACATAACTATGTGCATGTGCATGGCCTTCTAGATTCCCAAGAATATGTCCAGGCTTTTTGAAGCCCCTATGGATAGCTCAGTTTTTAGGTTTTTACTTTTATGCTTTTTGATTTGTCTGTTGTTTGTCCCAGCTGTTATACATTCTCTCAAATAATTGTGATGTTAAAACATTTTGCATACAACCCCAAGGAGAAGCTTTTAATGAGTTTGAGTTAGATCTAATAGGTAAGCTTCTTAAGTAGACTTCCAGAGAACAATAACCACACACGTCAAATAATTACTTCTCTTTGGGAATGAAGCTTTGAAAGAACTCAATCCCTATTCTGTTCACTTCAGTACCAATACCAGTATGAGGTATGGTAAACTTATTTTTGAAGGCTGCTGGGCAGCAGAGGATGGGACCATGATGTGTTAAAATGCTACCAGTTTCTCTTCTTCCTGAAATTCGGTTGTTTTTTCTTCACTAAATGTTTCTTGGATTGCTGAAAGCCTTTTGTTAGTTGCCAGAGTTCTGAAAAAGTTGACTTTGACAGTTTTTGCCAGATTTCTTATTACTTTTGTGGACAGGAAAACTTTCAGAGATCTTTAGTCTACTCATGTTATCCTACTTTTTTGCATATTATGTATCAAAAATCAAAGCACATTGTGCCTATTGTATTTAACAAACAAATTATACTGCTTTACATTCATTTTTCCTTTTGAGACTTCTTTTGATACCACCTTTCTCTCCTTTGTCCTTAATCTCTCTTGCCCTACCTAATGCACCATTTCAATCAGCAAATGTATTCCAGTATCTTATTTATTTATTTATTTATTTATTTTCTTATTTTTAGATAGGGGAAGAGAGGGAGAGGGAGAGGGAGAGAAACATCAGTGTGTGGTTGCCTCTTTTACGCCCCCAACTGGGGACCTGGCCTTCAACCCAGGCATGTGCCCTGACTGGGGATCAAACCGGTGACCCTTTGGTTTGCACACCTGTGCTCCATCCACTGAGCCACACCAGCCAGGGCTATATTCCAGTATCTTTTAAGGAAAAAAATCAGCCACCTTTCTTTGTCCATCACATAGTCTTCTAACTATCCTATTTCTTGAAAAGTATCTAAGTATGCTATCTATAATTTGTACTTTTAAAAACATTTATTTAAATTCTAAAACATTTCAGTCCTACAGAGAGGAATAACTGTCAGACTAAATAGATGTTAACATTTCGCTGTGATTGCTACAGGTTGCTCTTTTCCCTATCTCCCCCAAGGGAACCTCTCTTGGAACATTCTTGTACATTTCTACAAATATCTATAAACAAAATATGCTGTTGTATGCTTAAAGTTTATATAAATTGTATTCTACACTACATGTCCTTTTGCAGCTCGCTTTTATTTAAAAAAAACTATATGGCTTTTGCGATTTATCATTGCTAGTAAAGACAGTTTATTTTGTTTCACTGCTTTGTAATACAATAGTTCCCCTTACCCATGGCTTTGCTTTCTGTGGTTTCAGTTACCCATGGTCAGCCATGGTCCAAAAATATTAAAATGGAAAATTCCAGAAATAAACAGTTTATAAGTTTAAATCGTGCGCTGTTCTGAGCATTGGGATGAAATCTCGTGCTGTCTCGTTCCGTGCCACCTCAGACACGAACCATTCCTTTGTCCAGCATGTTTGTGCAGTGTAAGCCGCCTGCCCTGTTGGTCTCTTCGTTGCCATCTTGATATCAGAGCCCCTGTGGAGGTGTGGCAGGGCCTGTTTCCTGGTGACCGTTGTTTTACTTAATGATGGCCCCAAGGCACAAGAGTAGGGATGCTGGCAGTTGGGTGCGCCAAAACCAAGCCTTAAAGTGCTTCCTTTAAGTAAAAAGGTGAAAGTTCTTGACTTAAATTATTTTATCGTTTCATCACAAGAAGGGTGAGTACAGTACAATAAGATATTTTGAAAGCATGCGAGACCACATTCACATAGCTTTTATCACAGTATATTGTTATAATTGTTTTTATTTTTAATTTTTATTTTATTTTTTGCATTTCATTATTTATTTAGATGTTTAAGCTCTTGCACTAGATTTTTTACAAGCTGGTGAACAGTGACAAATTATTTCTCTCACAAAACTATAACCGCACATTTCCAGATGGTATAAACATATGGTTTTACTAGCATTAATACACTTCACTGTTGTATCAATTACATAATAAAAGAAATCATCACATATCCAAATATTAAGTTACACAGCTCAAAGGGCACATAAAATATTAGATGTCTGCTCAATTCGTTAGCGGACAACCCGCTTTTTTTTGCAAGAGAGGGTGGGAAGGGAAAACAAAATCACACTTCAAACAAAAAGAAGTTGGTAATGCAACAGCATGGATGGAACTGGAGAGCATTGTGCTAAGTGAAATAAGCCAGGTGGTGAAAGACAGATACCATATGATCTCACCTTTAAGTGGAACCTAATCAACAAAACAAACAAGCAAGCAAAATGTAACCAGAGACATTGAAATTAAGAACAAACTGACAGTGACCAGAGGGGAAAGGGGAGGGGATAATGGGAGAAAACGGGGAAGGGTCTACAGGAACAACTATAAAGAACACTTGGACAATAACGAGGGGGATGGAAACCGGAGGGAGGTGGGGATGGCTGGGGTGGTGGGGAGGGGTAGGGGGAGAAGGCAGAAAACTGTACTTGAACAACAGTAAAATTCAAAAGTTATTAAAAAAAAAGAAGTTGGTAAACACCCTCAGAATATATGAAAACAAATACAAGAACTTCAGAATTTTTATGATTAAGAATTGTTTTACGTACGACTAAGTATCTCTACCTTTACCTTTAAAAACATATTTACTAAAGAACATATTCTACCTCTTCCACACAAGACAGAGGCAGCACTTTTCTAAAACTACTTAATAGTCCCTTCCCATTCTTTTCTCAGGCCGTCCCTGTAGGTTGCACCCCAAGTGCAAACATTAAAATTAACTGTAAGGCTTTTTGTCTGGAGCCACTAAAGACATGTGCTTCTGTACAATGTAGATTTTCCAAATGGAGACTTTCCACAACAGCACAAAGTGAAATTTATGGAAAGACATTAAATAATCACTAAGACTTGGCATGAAAATCAGAAAGGTGAGCAAGCCTGATGTATACTTGTATGGAGGGGAGATGTAAACATAAAGGGAGAAGGCAAATACCGTATAGGTTCTACTTTTCTGCATTTGAAGTGACTGAAGGGGTAAACCGCACAAGGTCCAGAGTGTTCACAGTGCCTGGGATTTTAGTTCTGTAGTATAGTGCTGGACATGTTGGCACCTAATCTTTCTAAATCTCTTATGTATTGATAAGGTTCTGGCATGGGGATAGATTTAAAGATATAACTCAATACTGCATGATTTCAGGAAAAGTCAATTGGTACAAATATGCACATTTTAAAGCTGAACAGTAAGAATCTTTTGTTAAGTGTCAAAATAGGTTGATCGTAACCCAGATGTGGAGATTGCAATTCTTTCAAGCTTGTGGCCTGGTAAAACTGCTTTTCAGTACTCCAATGGAAACTTCATTAGACTTACTCACCACGCCCAATATATTGGCTAATGTGTATGGCAAATTAGGTTCTGTCTCAAGTTCCACTTCCAAGATGTTGGCATCAGGCATCCGTTTTATTGAATGAAAGTTGTTTCTTTGATCATTGGAGTCTTTGAAGCACAGCCACATTTTAGGATGATACTTCTCCAAATACAAAAGTTGCTTGCTGTTAAAAGCTGCACACCGCTTTTGCCTTATAAACTGTATCACATCTTCATATTTCATTCTACCTTCAATTAATGCTAGGGCAGCAAGCACTGGAGCTCTCCCCGGGCCTGTAACGCAGTGAACAGCAATATAACACCCAGGTTGTTCACAAAACTTAATTTTTATGAGACCTAACCAGTCATCAGCAATCTGGTTGGGTGGTGGTACTCCATTATCAAAAGGCCAGTCAAGAACAGGATGCCTCCTTTCTCCACAAGAGTGGTGTTCTAAGTTGCTTCACATACTCCCAACTATTGCGGTGATGCCCTGTTCCTTAAGTTCCTCTGTATATTTGCTTAGGGTGGCATTGGTTGGATTGTGTGTAATAGGAAATATGTTCTTGGATGTGACTTCCACAGGAGCTGGAAGGTCCATTCAAGCCGTGTTAATTTAGTTAAAAAACACTCAATGGGGTTATGAAAGAATTTTAAAGTTGTATACAGAAATGATGCAAAGAAACTGAGTCTACTTCAATATACTACACTTGAAATTCTCAGTGCTTTGAGTGTGAAGTTGGGAGTAATGGGAAATGAAATGAACTCTCTAAGAAGCAGCAGCAATTCTTCAGTCCAGTAATACTGGGCAGTAGAAAGGTCAGAACTCTTGTAAAATGCTCTGCAGATTTCAATTCAACACTTCTGTGTCCAGGCTAACCACTTTTATGGGGGCTTTTTGGTAGAAGCCCTTGGTAATGAATTTCTACAGTTCACTTGTCTTCATAGAAGTCATACTGTGCATGGCCAGTAATTGCCACTGCCCTCCAGAAACTCCATGAATGTGTGACCAAGAACGCCCCAGAATTGAGGCATGTGTTCACTCATTGAAGATTGTGGCCTAATCATACAGCCGGTCCCCAGGCCGTGGCGACCCTGACAGCAGAGGTCGTGGCGACCCTGACAGCAGAGGTCGTGGCAGCTGCAGAGCAGGGCCAGCAGTGGCCATGGCCATGGGGAGAAGGCTTTGCAGTTTTTATTTTTTATTACTTATTCTTATTAATCTTTTACTATGCCTAGTTTATAAATTAAACTTTATCATGGATTCATATGTATAGGAAAAATCGTAGTATATGTAGGGTTCGGTACTTTTCGCAGTTTCTGGTTTCTACTAGGGATCTGGGAATGTAGCTGCTTCCTGGGCTAAGGGGGGCTACTGTATTCTATCACTCCTTATGAAGAGACACTTAAAATCGCTTCTACTTTTTCGTTATTACAAATATTTTGTCAGTGAATGCCCTTCCACCTCTTTCTCTTGCATGTAAACGAGTTTTCCTGAAAAAAGACAACTCAAGTGGAATTTTTGGCTTGTTCAGGATGCTCTTTTTCAACACTAGCAGTTATTGCCAAATTGATATCTAAAGTGACTGTGTCAGTTTATACTTCCACTGTAGGAATCACGTTCCTCTTTCACTACATTGTTGCTAAATTCTAGTTTTGTCAGACTTAATAATTGTTCGTTTGATAGTTATGAAATGGTTTTCTCTGTTTTGATGGGCTTTTCTCTAGTTACAGATGGTGTTGAATATCTTTCTTATGTATATTGGCCATTTGAGTGTCTTCCTGGGTAAATTGCCGTTTTAAATTATTTACCCATTTTGAGTTCTTTTGTTTTTTTATAAATTGTAAAAGTTCTTTATGTTTTTTTGATCGAATCTACTATGACCTTGGTGGGATCTGTGTCCCTTTAATACCTTTCCAGAGTCCTGTCAGCAGCTCTCCCAGCTTCTCCCCACCCCCTGCCCCCCAGTCCTGTAGCTCCATGATTTAGTACTCCTCTCTACTGTGTCCAGACTTGTATTTTTTTTTTTGGCTGAAACTTTTCTGGAAACCTGGACTTCCACAAAGTCCCTCTGATCTGTGATTGTTTACGATAGTCTTTTCCTGAACTCTCAGACCACAGTGGCGAGGGGCTAGGGCCAGTTCATGGACCATTGCAGGGGCCACAGGTGGGACTGAGATCTCTGTGCCTGTGATCCCATGCGTGGGTGAGTGAGACTTCTCCCGGCTCCCTCGGCATATGGTGCTGGGCCCCCTGCTCCACAGGGCACCTTTCTCTGTGGGTAGATGCAGAATTCCTGTGGGAGGGGACAAAATGGATGTCCTATTCCACCATGATGCTGACCTCACTCTCTGGTCCTTCTCTAAATACTCTTTTATTACCTTTGTTTGATCTTGTCCACATGATTTCAGTCATTTCTTAGTCTTCAGAAGTGTCTCAGCTGTTCTTGGCCTTTTATTCTCACAAATGAATTTTAGGGTTCTACTTGGGAATTTCATGAGATAATTAATTTAGGGTTTAAATTAGAATTTCATTGCATTTGTAGATCAATTTGGAGGAAAATTGGTATATATATTTCATGTATACATTAAAGATGTATGTTAATGTCTTTCATTAATCTTATTTACAGTGAGAGTGGTGTAATGAAATGTGCTTCCTTATTATTATTTTAGATGGTTTGCTATTTTATGTTAAAGTAATAGGGAAATCTGATTCTAAATTAATTTTATTTAGATATTTTGTTTTAATGATTTTTTTTAACCTTAAGAATATATGGTTGATAGCATACTACTCACAGTTAAGAATGTATGGTTGATCCCTGGCTGGTGTGGCTCAGTAGTTTGAGTGCCAGCCTGTGAACCAAAGGGTCGCTGTTTCGATTCCTTGTCAGGGCACATGCCTGGGTTGCAGCCCAGGTCCCCAGTAGGGGGCACACGAGAGGCAACCACACATTGATGTTTTTCTCCCTCTCTTTCACTCGCCCTTCCGTTCTCTCTAAAAATAAATAAATCTTAAAAAAGAAGAATGTATGGTTGATAGCATACCACTCAGTTGTTTGCCCTTACTATCCCCTTTCCCCCCACCCTCCCACCCCCCCACTAAAAGCCAGCAATTTGAAACACTTGTCTCTTTTGTTAAAGGGGAAATGCATACTCACTTTTAACTGTTAAAAAAATAACCAGTGATTCTTTGTGTGGTTAAAAACATTTTCATGGTCACCCATCTCATTCAAAGTGTGAGGTAGGTTTTGCTTTTTAAGGTAATGTGCCTACTTCACTAAACTGGGCATATGTAAGCAATGTTTTGAAACAGAAGAAGGAACTGAAGAATGTACTGCTTGCTGTCTTCTCCTGTGATTTGTAGAACTCTTGCTCTTCCCTTAGGTTGATTACTTTGTGCACATGCAATAAATACAGAGCTGTTGGTAGCAGCAGTGTGAAAGCTGCACTGAATATTAGTAAAGCTTAATTTCTGTGTTAGCTAAGACGTGAGGATAGGTAGAAATTTTAATATTTGTTTTGAATGTCCCATTAATGTGCCACTCCTACTCCAACCTCACCCTGTGGTATGCTTTCTCCATTTTGGAGACCACTCTGATATTTGTAATTAAGAAAGTTCATTTAAATTTGTTTTTGTGCCTTGTATTTCCAAGGACGCAGTATTTTGTTTAAGGTAAAGTTGATGGTTCTTGAGGCTTGATGATGGATTCTTGGTGGTTTATTGTACTGTTCTCTCTACTTTTTCTTATGCTTGACAGTTTTCATAATAAAAAGTTTAAAAATATTCAAGTTGCCTTACAATGACCAAAAGCAGAAAGGTGGGAAGGGATCAAGCTCTTTGTATGTGCCTTGTTCTTTACTAAATGTGAACATCTTTCCTAGAACTCTCTCAGTAGACTTTCTCCTGTTTCATTGGCTTCAACTCACAAGACACTTTTCTCCACCCACCCCACTTCCTACCTCCAAACATCCTTTTTAAATTTGCCTTCATAAATATCAAAGCTACATTTGTAAAATATCCTTTTTTCTTGATGTTCTTCATAAATCATTGGTATGCTCTTTGTTACTACTTTTTATGTCTAATATTTTTTAAGCTTTTTTAATTGAGAGAGAAGAAGGGAAATATGTTTCTCTCCTTCTCTCTTTAGAGAAAATGTGAGAAAAACATTGATCATTTTCCTCTTACATGGGCCCTGACTGGGGACCAGACCCACAATCCAGGCATGTGCCCCCTGACCAGGACTCGAACTGGCAACCTTTCTGTTTGCAAGATGATGCCCAACCAACTGAGCCACACAGGCCAGGGATCTTTAATATTTTTTAACATAATTGTACGTGCTTTTATAAGCTGCCTCACGTGTTTTGTGGAATAAGTAGTGATTTAAATAAAAACAAGCAACTGATAGATGTTTGATTTCTGATACCCTTTTCTCTTCCACCTAGTGAGAGAATTGCATTCTTATAGATGACACAGAACTATAACATGGATTAGTAAAAACTGTTGGAATATTGATATGTTAAAAGTAACATTTTATGTTGAAAAGTTCATTTTAATTTTCAGGTATTGAAATGGAGCATTATTTTCTTCTGAAAATGTTATTTGTAGCTTTAAATTTCTTGTCAAATAGTAATAATAATTTCTTTTCTTTTCTCCAAGATACGGAATATATGAACGTTGCCGAGAACTGGTGGAAGCAGGTTACGATGTGCGGCAACCAGACAAAGAAAATGTCACACTCCTCCATTGGGCTGCCATCAATAATAGAATAGATTTAGTCAAGTATGTGTTTTCTATGTTTTTAAGTAATTAGTTATTATCATAAGATTATTAGAAATTGTTATAAAATTAATAATTTCTAAAAATCATAGCTTTTAAAATGTAAATTCTGTGTACCTTTTTTTCTGAAAAAAAATGTTTAACATGTATTGAATGATTATATTCCAGGTACTGTGCTGAGTGCTTTTCCGTGTTTATTTTCATTAATTTCAATTCTTGAAATATCTTATATGAAAAATAATAATCACTGCTGTCCTACTGATGTGGAGATGGAAGCATAAAGAGATTAAATATGCTACTAATGACATATAGCTAATAATTTTGGAGTCAGAGCATTAACTCCAGCAGTCCAACTTGCAGCTCACATTCTAAATGTGAATTCCGTGGAGAAAAGCTACAAAAGGAAAGACAGAGATTAAAAAGATAGTAGGCAATAATAATCTGATTTAACTCTTCATACTTGCCTAGGTGATGAATACATACTAAGTATAAAATGATTTTTATTACTGTTAATTTGCTTATTTAGTGTTAGTAAGGTAGTTAAATAAGCGAGAGTCAGATAATAAAAATCATTCTTAGTAAATCTGGTCTACTAGTCTTAGAATTTGGACATAAGATCTTTAGATAAAGACATAAATCTGAAATGAACTGCTTGCAAATGTGCAGTTAAGAACAGCACACACAGTCTGCAGGCGAGCAGGATATTAATGTCCAGTGAAAGAGCTTGTGTGCTGTTACTGTTACAGTTCTGAAGATTAAGCGAGTAATACCGAAAGCACTGAACTCCATGAATTACTTTCTTCCAGAGAGCAAATTTTTATTATTTTTTTTCTTTTTTTCCTTCATGTATCTCTAACCTTCCCTCTGTTTTTATTTAATCTAATCTTCATTAGTAAAGGAAATGTTCACATGATTATAGAAATCTAGGTTGGCAGCTTTTGTTGGTTTTATTTATTTATTTATTTAGAAAATATTATTCCACGGTTTTCTGGCTTCTATTTCTTTTGAGAAATCATTCTTAAGTACTGCTTTGTGCTTTTGAAGGCTTTTTTTCCCCCTGGCTCTTTTGAGATTTTGTTCCTGGTTTTCTGCAGTTTCATGATTTCTTTTTATTTACCCTGAATGAGGTTGCCAGGAGTTCTTGATTCTGTGAATTGATGTTTTCATCAGTTCTGGAAAAACCTCAGCCATATTTATTTCTCTTACTCTGGCCCCTTTTCTTTTTGCTCTCCTCTGGAACTCCAGTGAAACATGTTTGACCTCTGTGTCACATACTGTCTTATCCTCTCTTCGGTGTTCTACCCTTTTGTCCCTGCTTCATTCTGCAAACTTGTGTTGCAGTTTATTTATTCTCTGTTAGTGTGCAGTCTGCTATTAAGTCTATCACTGGGTTTCTAATTTTGTTTATTTTCAATTCTAGAAAGCTTGTTTTTTTAAACATGTATTAATTAAATTATTTGTTCCTGAAATTTTTAATTATGTTTTATATTCTTGGACATAGTACTAATGTGGTTGTTTTGTAATCTGTGTCTGAGAATATATAATAAGTGGAGTCTGTGTGGGTCTGCATCTGTTATGTTGTTCCTTTGTGTGCCTGATTATCTTTCTTTGAATATGCATTAGACATTGTGTCTGAAAAATTATTTGTTGAGTAAGTTGAGGTCTAAGATGATATTTCCATTTGTTTCTACTAGGCTCAACTTCAACTTAACTTTAAGGCTTTACATTTTCTGGATCACTCAGGTGGCTGAAGACCATGCTAGAGCCAGTTTTACTTCTGGTTCTTAATTACTACTACAGTGCTGCTTTTTGGAGCCCACCTTTGTCTTTAGGGCAGCTGGTGCCCAAGGGGTTTTCTCACGTCTCTAGGTTTTAACCCTTTCCTGAATCTTGGCCTGGTATATGCTTTTACTCTTCTGAGGCTGTGCTTTTTAGGAAACGTCTCATATTTCATTGAGCTTTTTCAGTTTTCTTTAATGGGAGGTTGGCTCAGATTATCCAGCCTCCCACATCCTCTGTAGTTTTTCAACTAATGTATTTTAATCAAAATAGTACATAAACGACTTGAAAAATCAAGTAATACTTAAAGGTTTACAGTGGGAAACAGTAATCCCTCCCCACTCTGAGTCCTGTGCCCCAAAGCAACTTTTTTCAGTACTTTAGCTATTTCTTTTAGTATTTACTCTTGTATTT
>VMDR010033728.1:0-11270 GCA_007922815.1 Macrotus californicus
AACCATTTCCCCAGATCTAGTTCTTCAAATTTTCACTTAACCATCTCTTTACAGGAAAGTAATCATCCTACTGGATTTGTAGTACTTTTTTAAATAATTGAATCTATTGGGTAATATTGGTTAACAAAATTATATAGGTTTAAAGATGATATGATATATGATCTTTATATTCCATTGTGTATTTACCACCAAAATTTCAAAACTCGCTTCATCATCATATATTTGGCCCCATTTACCTTTTACTACCCCATCTCCCTTTTCCTTTACAACAGTCTGTGGCTATGAGTATTGTTTGTTTGTCTTATTTATTCATTTGTTGCTTTTAGTTTTATATCCCTCATATAGGTGAAATCATATGGTTCTTGACTTTTTCTGTCTGACATATTTCACTTAAATTGATATTTTCAAGATGCATCCATATTGTTGCAAAGGGCAGTATTTCATCGTTTCTTATAACTAAGTACTATGCCATTGTATATATGCACCACATCTTCTTTATCCAATCATCAAAGAACACTTGGATTGTTTCCATGTCTTGGCTATCATAAATGTTGCAATGAACAAAGGGGTGAATATCTTTGTGAATAAATTTTCAAATTTTTCAACTAGATAGACATAAGAGGGGCTGCTGGATCATATGGACACTCTATTCTTAACTTTTTTGTTTCTTTAAAAAAATTAATTTGTTTTCAGTTACAGTTGTCCCATCCCCCCATTTGATCTCCCCTGTCTCCTCTAGCTCCCAAAGACAATCCCCTCCCCATTGTCCTTGTCTGTGGGTCCTTTGAATATGTTCCCCTTCTTTCCCCCATTATTCCCCTACCCTCTCTCCTCTGGTCCCTGTCAGTTTATTCTTTATTTCAATATCTCTGGTTCTTTTTTTCCTGTTTGTTTGATTTGCTGATTATGTTCCACTTATAAATGAGATCATATGGTGTTTGTCTTTCACTGCCTGGCTTATTTCACTTAGCATAATACTCTCCAGTTCCATCCATGCTGTCACAAAAGGTAGGAGTTCTTTCTTTCTTTCTACTGCTTGGTATTGCATTGTATAAATGATCCACTCATTTACTGATAGGCACTTAAGCTGTTTCCAGCACCTGGCTATTGTAAATAGCACTACTAGGAACATAGAGGTGCAGATGTTCTCTTCAATTGGTATTTCAAGATTCTTACAGTATAATCCCAACAGTGGAATCACTGGATCAAACGGAAGTTCCATTTTTAGTTTTTGAGGAAATTCCATACTGTTTTCCACAGTGGCCATAACAGTCTGCATTCCCACCAACAATGTACTAGGGTTCCCTTTTCTCCACAGTCTCACCAGAACTTGTTGTTTGTTGATTTGTTAATGATGGCCATTCTGATTGATGTGAAGTGGTATCTCATTGTGGTTTTAATTTGCATCTCTCTGATGGCTAGTGGTGTTGGGAATCCTTTCCTATGCCTATAGGTTCTCTGTATTTCCACCTTGGAGAAGTGTTTGTTCAGGTCCTATGTCCATTTTTTTATTGGATTGTTTATCTTCTTGGTGTGGAGTTGTGTGAATTCTTTATATATGTTGGAGATCAAACCCTTGTCCGAGGCATCATTGGCAAATATGTTTTCCCAAATGGTTGGTTCCTTTTTTATTTTGCTGATGTTTCCTTTAGCTATGCAGAAGCTTTTTAATTTGATGTAGTCCCATTTGTTTATCCTTTCCTTTATTTCCCTTGTCCTAAGGGACATACAGGTAAAAATATTGCTGCATGGGATATCTAAAATTTTATTGCCTATGTTCTCCTATAGGACTTTTATGGTGTCATGATTTATATTTAAGTCTTTAATCCATCTTGAGTTTATTTTGGTGTATGGTATAAGTTGGTGGTCTAGTTTCATATTTTTTTGCATGTAACTGTCCAGATGTCCCAACACCATTTATTGAAGAGGATATTTTTACTCCATTTTATGCACCTGACCACTTTGTTGAATATTAATTGACCATAGATACTTGAGTTTATATCTGGGCTCTCTATTCAGTTCCATTGATCATTGTGTGTATTTAATACCAGTACCAGACTGTTTTCATTACAGTGGCCTTGTAATACAGTTTGTTATCAGGTATTGTGATCCCTCCTATTTTGTTCTTTTTTCTCAAAATTGCTGCAGCTATTTGGAGTCGTTTATGGTTCCATATATATTTTTTAAATTTTTGTTCTATATCTGTGAAACATGTCATTGGTACTTTAATAGAGATTGCATTGAATGTATAAATAGCTTTGGGTAGTATGGCCATTTTGATGATGTTAATTCCTCCAATCCGTGAATGTGGTATAT
Organism: Macrotus californicus; assembly: GCA_007922815.1. Taxonomy (NCBI): domain Eukaryota; kingdom Metazoa; phylum Chordata; class Mammalia; order Chiroptera; family Phyllostomidae; genus Macrotus; species Macrotus californicus. The sequence goes on from VMDR010033728.1 coordinate 2,317, forward strand.
GTTTCCATTTATTTGTGTCTTCCTTAATTTCTTTCTTCAGTGTTGTGTAGTTTTCTGAGTACAGGTCTTTTGCTTCCTTGGTTAAGTTTATTCCTAGGTACTTTATTTTTCTTGTTGCTGTATCAAATGGATTTTTCGCCTGATTTCTGTTTCTGATATTTCATTGTTGGTGTACAAAAAGGCCTTCGATTTCTGAATATTGGCTTTGTATCCCACCATTTTGCCAAATACGCTTATTAGGTCAAATAGTTTTTTGGTGGGGTCTATAGGGTTTTCTCTGTACACTATCATGTCATCTGCAACCAATGACAGTTTTACTCCCTCCTTTTCAATTTGGATGTCTTTTATTTCTTTTCATGTCTGATTGCTGTGGCTAGAACTTCTCACACTATGTTAAGTAGAATTGGTGAAAGCAGATACCCTTGTATTGTGTCTTATCTCGGGGGGAAGCTTTTACTTTTTGCCTGTTGAGTATAATATTGGCTGTAGGTTTCTCATACATGGCCTTTATTATGTTGAGGTATGCTCCCTCTACTCCCACTCTGCTGAGTGCTTTTATCATAAATGGGTGATGTACCTTATTAAATACTTTTTCTGCATCTCTTGATATGATCACATGATTTTTCTTTTTCATTTTGTCTATGCAATGTATTATGTTTATTGATTTGTGAATATTATACCATCCTTGCCTCCCTGGGATAAATCCCACTTGATCATGGTTTATGATCTTTTTAATGTATTGCAGGATGTGATTTGCCAATATTTTGTTGAGAGTTTTAGCATCTATGTTCATCAGCTATATTGGACTGTAGTTTTCTTTCTATGTTGTGGCTTTATCTGGTTTGGGGATTAGGATGATGCTGGCCTCATAAAAAGAGTTTGGGAGTCTTCCCTCTTGAATTTTTTAGAATAGTTTGGGAAGGATAGGGGTTAGCTCTTCCCTAAATGTCTTGTAAAATTGTACTATGAAGCCATTCAGTCCAGGGCTTTATTTTGCTGGGAATTTTAGTGTGCTGGGAGTTTTGTGATTACTGCTTCAGCTTCACTAGCTGTTATCAGTCTACTCAGGCTTTCTGCTTCTTCTTGTTTCAGTTTTGGAAGATTATATCTTTCTAGAAATTTGTCCATTTTGCCCAGGGTTTCAAATTTCTTGACATATTGTTGTTTGTAGTAATTACTTACAATCCTTTGTATTTCTGTGGCATTGGTTGTAATTTCTCCTCTTTTGTTTCTGATTTTATTTATTTGGGTTCTCTCTTTTTTTTTTCTTGATGATTTTGGTTAAAGACTTGTTGATTTTGTTTATCTTTTCAAAGAACCAGATCCTGGATTTATTGATCCTTTGAATTGTTCTTTTAGTATTTTTGTCATTTCTTTCTGCTCTGATCTTGATTATTTCCTTCCTTCCACTAGCTCTGAGTTTTGTTTGTTGTTGTTCTTCCAGTTCTTGTAGTTGTAAAGTTAGGTTGTTTATTTGCAATGTTTCTATATTTTTTTAGGTAAGCCTGTATTGTTTATTACTTCCCATTTAGGACTCTCTTTGCTGTGTCCCATAGGTTTTGAGTTGTTGTGTGTTCATTTTCATTCTTTTCCAGAAACTTTTTTATTTTTCCCTTGATCTCATTCTTAAACAATTTATTGTTTAATAACATGTTATTCAGTCTCCATGAATTTGACTGTTTTTGAGTTTTTTCCTTTAGGTTGATTTCTTGTTTCACGCCATTTTGATCTGAGAAGATGCTTGATATAATTTCAATTTTCTTGAATTTGTTGAGGTTTATTTTGTGTCCTATCATGTGATCTATCTTTGAAAATGTCCCATGTACATTTGAAAAGAATGTATATTTTGATTCTTTGTGGAGAAAAGTTCCATATATATCAGTTTATCCAGTTGATATAGGGTCATGTGTAGTGCCACAACATCCTTGTTGATCCTTTGTTTGGAAGATGTGTCTTTTGTTGACAGTGGGGTGTTAAATCCCGTACTATAAGTGTGTGCTATCTATATCTTTAGTGAAGTCCTCCAAGATTTTTCTAATATATTTGGGTGCTCCCATGTTGGGTGCATATATGTTTACAATATTTATTTCTTCTTGATGGATTCTTCCCTTGAGTATTATGAAGTGTCCTTCTATGTATCTTTTTATGGCCTTTGTTTTGAAGTCTGTTTTGTCTACTCTAAGTACCCTGGGTCTTTTTCCTGTCCATTTGCTTGGAATATTTTTTGCAACCCTTTACTTTCAGTCTGTGTAGGTCTTTGGTTCTGAGGTGAGTCTCTTGCAGGCAGCATATGGGTCATGTGGGTCATGTTTTCTTATCCATTCAGCTAGCCTGTGTCTTTTGACTGGAAAATTTAATCCACTTACATTTAAGGCTATTATTGTTAGGTATTTACTCATTGTCATTTTCTCCCTTTGTACTTGTGTTGTTTTCTTTCTGGTTTCTTCAATTTCCTAAAGCAGTCCCTTTAGCATTTCTTACAATGCTGGTTTGGTGAAGATGTATTCTTTCAGCCTTCTTTTGTCTGGGAAACTCCTTATTTCACCTTCCATTTTAAATGAGATCCTTGCTGAGTAGCATAGTCTTGGTTGCAGGCCTTTGCTTTTCATTATTTGGAATATTTCTTGCCATTACCTTTTGGCTTGTAGTGTTTCTGTTGAGAAATCAGCTGCTAGCCTTATTAGAGCTCTTTTGTATGTTACTATCTTTTTCTCCCTTGCTGCCTTTAAGATTCTTTCTTTGTCTTTGAATTTTGTCATTTTAATACTGATATGTCTTGGAGTGGACCTCTTTGGGTTCCTCTTGATTGGGACCCTCTGTGCTTCTAGCACTTGTGTTATTTTTTCTCTCATCAAGTTAAGGAAATTTTCTATCATAATTTTTCAAACAGGTTTCTATCTCTTCTCTTCTCCTTCTGGTATCCCTATTATATGGATATTATTAGGTTTCATGTTGTCCTGCAGCTCCCTTAACACTTCTCTGTTCTTTATGAGTTTTTTTTTCAGTGTTTTGCTCTGTCTGGGAATTTTTTTCTACCTTATCCTCCAGCTTGCTGATTTGAACCTCTGCTTCATCTAACCTGCTTTTAATTCCTTATACTGTGTTCTTCATTTCAGATATTGTATTTTTCATTTCCTCCTGTCTCTTATTGATAGTTTCTATGTCCTTTTTCATGCTAGTGTAGTTCAGAGTAAGTTTTTCATAGCTTTCCTGGAGTTCTTGGATGTTCTCACTAAGCTCCTAGAGTGTCCTTATAACCATTATTTTGAATTTGATGTCTGATAGCTTGGTTGCCTCAGTTTTGTTTAGCAGTCTCTCTGGGGACTCCTCCTTTCTTTTCGATTGAGGGTTATTTCTTTGACTCCCCATTTTAGATGATGATTCTTGTTTTTTTTCTGCTTGTTAAATTTATCTACTTGACTCCCTGTCTTCATGGTGTGATCTTCTTTGGTAGGAGACCTGTGGGACTCAGTGGTGGAATCTCCTTGAGAATCTGTGCTTGATGCTCTTGTGATCTCCTTATGCCTTTTATGTGGTTGAATTGTGTTTTGATTGTTGTTGGGTTGTTCTTTGGTGGGTACTTCCCTCTGGCTGACTGACTGAGAGTCACTCCACCCTCCACATCTTGTACACTGTAGAAATTAATGTTAAACAGCTTTGCAGGAGAGAAGATAGCATTTTGCACCTGTCTCTATTTTCTCTGATCTGCTAGGTTTAGTAAATCAGGATCCAAGGAGCTGTGTAGTACATAATGTCTGGTGCAGGGCCTTTTTCTTCTTTCCCTTGAGGAAATGTACACATCAGCCAGAAACTCCTAGGCCTGACTTCGCTACTCTGCTGAGCCTGGAATCCCACGGGGTGGGTTCGCCTGTCTGTGAAAGGCTCTGGCTGACTGGGGAAAATCTCAAGTATTTGACTCCTGCTTTCCAGACCCAAGCCTATTGCTCTCTTACAGGAGGCTCAGCCTGAATTTTCCACTCTGCTCTGCCCTCTGTTTATGAGCTGTGTTGGGTTGGGTCCTCCCATTCCTTCAGTTTATTCTGTCTCTGAGTTTTTTGGTTAGCAAAGCTGTTACACCTTCTCATACACACAGGCCTATGCACCTGGGTCCCTGCCAAGCCACGGATACACCTCAGCTACCCTTTTAAAAGAGTGTCTCTATGGCCCCTATGCCACAGCATGGGTCCCTGGGTGTCCTGTTCTCCATGTGCTCCCTCTCCCCCAAAATCACAGTCTCTCACATTCAGGGCTGTCCACCTCTTTAAAGGTCCTCTGACAACTTTAAATAAAGTTTTTCTCTCAATCTTTTCTGGATGGCATTGGGAAGATCTCTTCAGCTCTACTATAACACAAGATGATGATGGCATGCTGTCCCTGCTCTTTCCAGAGGTTGTTAGCCTCTGGGCTGCCTGTTCCCGCTGTGCTGTTTCTGAAGTCCGTGCCTCCCAGGCCTTCTCTTTCTGCCCCAGTAGCCCAGTGATCTGCAGCCACCCCAGCTCTGTACAGCCAGCAGTGCTAAGCTGGGCAGCAGTGGCGGTCCTCCAAGAAAGCCCAGGCTATCACTCCTGTGTGGCCCACACGCAGGCCAGTTCTTGCGTATTTCTGCACATTCCTCTCACTCTCCTCCACGCATGCTCTCACTCACAGACACTTTCACTCACCCTCTGCTCTGAATTCTGACTTCAAATCTTGTCCATGTCTGAGAGCAGATAAATGGAGCTGCCTACTACTCTGCCACCATCTTGGATCCTCTCCTGTTTTTAATTTTTTGAGGAACATTCATAGTGTTGTCCATAGTAGCTGTACCAGTTCACATTTACACCAACAGTGAATGGGGATTCCCTTTTCTCCACAACCTCTGCAACACTTGTTATTACTTGTTTTGTTGATGATGGCCATTCCAGCATGGGTGAGGTAGTGTCTCATTGTAGTTTTGTGTACATTTAATATTTTTTTTTTGTTTATTAAATGTCTGACCCATGAAAGCACAGGCTATATTTCTTTCATTTACCATTGCATCCCCAGAGCCAGGCATAAAACCAATGAATGTTTATTGAGTAAGTGAATACTTTGTGTCAGATATGCTAAAATAAAAAAGATAAATAACACAGTCCTTATCTTCAAGTGCTTAAAAGCTAGGGCAGGATTCTCAGTAGAAAGTGGTATAAAACTATTAAATTAATGAAATACCTGAATTAAAGGACTTTTTAAAAGACTTAAAGTTTCAAGTCCCTAAGTCAAGGATCAATAGCCACTAGGATGTTAAAATAAAATCTTATCAAGCCCACTTTAATGAATGCTCTATCTAAATGTAAATGAATACTTCTAGGGGAATTTTAAGTGACCTCTAGGAAAGTGACCTTAGTTTACAGCTTTCTAATTTGGGATTGGAGGTCATTTCACCAGGGAACACAGTTGGCCATGATTTGTAGCATTTGAGCTTTGATCTGCCAATCCATTACACTGAGGCCATTCTTCCCATGGGCTCCCAGCCAATGACTGAGCACAAGAAGAATACCAAGGCAGATCTGTTTCCTGGGAGAAGAGAGCTCTTCTGATGGGCATCTCTGACTTGATGATTCCCCTTGAGCCAAGCTGAAGAGCATTGCACCCAGGCTTCCTTCCTTCCATCTTTTCTCACAGGGTTAGACTTGCATGCAGTTTGATGGCTCTCCCCACCTCCTACATCTCCTTCCCTGTTTTCCTTCACAGGCATTTCCCCAAATAAATGTTTGCACACCTAATCCTGTCTTGGTGCCTGCTTTTAAGAGAATCCAAAGTAACACTCCAGACAACCATATATAGATCTTATCCTGTAAAGGGACATGACACAGTTATAAATATTTTCCCCTGTTAGCCAGTTAGGCATAGACATGGAATCCCAAATATTTAGTGAGTTATTTTCTTAAGGTAGAAGTAATCATGGGTCATTTTATAGAAGGCTTATAAACTAAGAGATAGAAAGAAAGAAAGAGAGAAATAGATAAAGGGAAAGGAATGAGAGGAAGGCCAGATGAGAGGGAAGGAAAACAGGGGAGAGGCATAAAAGGAAAAGTGAGGGGAGGGGAGAGGGCAGGAGAAATTGAAAACAAAAGATGTTTGCTAGAGAAGGTGAAGGAAAATATAATGTCCTTATTTATTTTGATGGAATGACAATCTCTTGTCCTTGGAAGGCCTAGTCAGTCTCCTGTTCAGAAGCAGGTTTCATCACTGTAATAAAAGGGAACCTGTGTGATTACTTAAGTTGAGGACACAAAGAGGCATTCTTTTAGGAAAAGGATATATAGGAGATCAGCCTTTACATCATACAGATTTCATCCAAAGAGTCTAATTTTTAGCTTATACTACCTAACTTTTTTTTTCTTTCTGATATTCCCTTGGAGGCCAGGTCACATGGGAATCTCTTTCCCTTCCTTCATTTTCATGATTCAAATATCTTTCTCCAAAGAATCAGAAGCAAAATGTAAAGGAGGTAAAAGAATGACAATCTATGACCAAAGCCAGACCCAAGAAGAGATTTGACCTGGAGAGGTTGGTGTAAAGATGTGAAATCTGCACTGTCCACTATGATAGCTACCAGAGCATGTGGCTATTTCCTTTTAAACTTAATTCAATCAAATAAAATTTTAAAATATCAGTTCCACAGGAACACTAGTGACATTTTAATTACATAGTAGCTACATGTCACTAGTAGCTAGCATATTGGAAAGTGTACATGAAAAATGAAAAGTACACATGAAAAATGTACACTTTCCATCAGAGGAAGTTCTACAGGACAAAGCTGTGTTAAATAGACAAAAGTGCAGCTAGAAAAGAGGAGGGAGATGGAAAAGTGTGGGTTCAGGGGGATTTGGCCCTCTGAAAACTGGCTCTAAGGTTAGCCTCATGCCAGGACCAAAAATCATGGACAAGTTACCTAGATTCAGAAAGTCCCTACCTCATGTGACCATGTGTTCTCTGTGAAATGGATTATATAGGTTAAACCTTAAATTAAAATGTACTAGATATTCCTAAGATATTTCATGTATATACCAAGAGAAAAAAATTTGAACTGACTGTGCCATATTTTCGTTCTATAACAGTTTCTTGATCTTGACACAATTGACATTTTGGATGAGATTATTCTTTGCCACAGATTATTTTTTTTGTTGTGAAGTTGTTCTGTGCACTATAGGATATTTAACCCCATCCCTGATCTCTGTCCATCAGATGCCAGTGGCATTTCCATTTCTTCATTATAACAATTATAACTGTCTCCAGACATTGTCCAATGCCCACAGGAGGGAAGAATAATTTGCCTGTTGTGAACTGTAAATCTAGCATATGATACATGGTGTCTGTAATACTGATATGACCTTGGGCCTGGTTGGAAAAGTAAGTGCTACCTCCTACCCTGAGCTATAACCAAGCAGTGATCTGTGACTGACCTGGCAAAAGAAGCATTTTGTTTAGAGGAAGCTCATAAAGTGATTTTGGGCAGGAGGATGAGCTAAGCTCATAATAAGTACTTGCAGCAAGAAACCACCTTCCAAATGCATGATGTGTACTATGACTGGGGTTGACTTAATGATGGTGAAGAAATCATATAATTTGCTGTCTTACTGATATGCAAGTAACCCAAATGTGTGTTTCTTTTTTTGGTCTCAAAAGATAACTCTAGAATAAACTTCATCATCACATTCATTTTAAACTACATCCAGACTGACGAAAGTCTAAATAACTACATTTTCAGTCACCTTTAAAAATGGAAGACACTAAATAATGCAACACTATGTTTTAACCTGAGAATTTTTATACTCAATTCTTTTTTTTAAATTTTGTTTTCTGTTTTGTTTTGTTTTTAAAGAGTTTATTACTTTATTGTTGTCCATTTACAGTTGTCTGCATTTCACCCCCACCACTCCCCGCCACCCCAGCCAATCCCACCTCCCTCCCTTGCTCCCACCCTCCCCCTTGGTTATGTCCATGTGTCCTTTATAGTGGTTCCTGGAAACCCTTTCTACCACTGTCCCCTCCCCACTCCCCTCTGGCTATTGTTAAATTGTCCTTAATTTCAATGTCCCTGGTTATATTTTGTTTGATTTTTTCTTTTGTTGATTATGTTCCAGATAAAAGTGAGATAATATGGTATTTCTCTCTCACCGCCTGACTTATTTCACTTAGCATAATGCTCTCTAGTTCCATCCATACTGTTGCAAAGAGTAGAATCTCCTTCTTTCTCTCTGCTGCATAGAATTCCATCGTGTAAACGTACCATAGTTTTTTGATCCACTCATTTCCTGCTGGGCACTTAGGTTGCTTCCAGAACTTGACTATTGTAAATTGTGCTGCTATGAACATGGGGGTGCATAGGTTCTTTCGGATTGGTGTTTCAGGGCTCTTAGGGTATAATCCCAGCAGTGGAATTGTTGGGTCAAAAGGCAGTTCCATTTGTAGTTTTCTGAGGAAATTCCATACTGTTTTCCACAGTTGCTGCACCAGTCTGCAATCCCAACAGTGCACTAGGGTTCCCTTTTCTCTGAATCCTGTCCAACACTTGTCTGTGGATTTGTTTATGATGGCCATTCTGACTAGTATGAAGTGGTATCATTGTGGTTTTAATTTGCATCTTTCTGATGGCTAGTGATGCTGAGCATCTTTTCAAATGTCTCTGTGCCCTCTGTATATCCTCCTTGGACAAATGTCTGTTCAAGTCTTTTGCCCATTTTTGAATGGGATTGTTTGTCTTCCTTGAGTGGAGTCCTATGAATTCTTTATGTATTTTTTAGATCAAACCCTTGTCCAAGGTATCATTGGCAAATATGTTTTCCCATATAGTTGGTTCTCTGTTCACTTTAATGCTGTATTCATTTTTTATATACTTTTTTAAAATTACTTTATTGTTGTTCAATTACAGTTTGAATTTTCCCCCCACCACTCTCCCCCCACCCCAGCCACTCCCACCCCCCTCCCCC
>VMDR010033729.1:0-11277 GCA_007922815.1 Macrotus californicus
TTATTATTATTATTATTATTATTATTATTATAATTGGTAGTTCTTGAAATTTTCTTGGCTGCATCTAAATCTAATCCAACAGCTCTAGCTCTCGAACCTCAGATTTGTTCTGGCTGAATCTCCCTGGTTACATCACGGGATCTAACTAATTTATTCATTTAACATATCTTTAGCAAATATTGACTTAACACTTATTATATCAAAGACATGGTGCTATGGTGGGTATAAAGAATAAGATGAGGTCACTATCCCCAGGCAGGTGAGGCATATATATACACACAGTTACTAAGATAAACTGTGACAAGTGCCCTAGTGTATAAGCCAATAAAGTAAAAAGTGAGTTGAGTATCTGATGTAGAAGAGGAAGTAGTATTGGAGGCGAGTTTTGAAAGTTGAGTAGAATTTCAACAGAGGAGATGGAGGGGAGAGACTGTGTTTTGGACTGTACATCTAATAGGTTGGCTATATCTTCGTCGCTTAATTGTATTCAAAAGGTAGGATGACTCTGGCATTCTGGTGAGAGCTCACCTATATCTCATGGGAGATCTAAAGAGTGATGACCCTCCATCTGTCAGAGATAAAGGGATGGCAGGTTCTCCAAAAAATGATGATGATGATGATGATGATGATGATGATGATGCTTAACACGTAGTGTTGTCTATGTACCAGGAACTATTGCAATTGTGTTACATATGTTAGCTCTTTTGATCCTCACCTTCAAGGTCAGTTCAGTTGTTAGCTAAATTTTCCAGATAAGGAAGCTGAGGTACAGAGAGGTTTATTGTCTTGCCCAGGCTCACTCAGGTACTACATGAAGGGCTGACATATAAATTCAGGCAGTTTAGCTTCAGGGTTTACAGTCTATACTGCCTCTCAAGAATCCACCTTTTCAAGACTTTAAGGGGATATATAGCTTTTATATTAACAAGATACTATAAGACTGAAAGAAAACCCTTGAGCCCCATAGAGGTTTCCAAAGGGTGAAAGTGGTTGCAGAAGTTGAAGGTTACAATAACAATGCACCCTCTCAGCCCAGCCATGGCCCCAGGCTCACTCTCACTGGTTTCAAAACTGGTTTAGCCCTTGCCCAGGGCCCCCTTCCAGAGGGCTCCACTGGGGAAGTATCTGTGACTTGTGGTGGCTGCTGTTTAGCACCTAGCCCCATATGTAAGAGGAGCTCAGTCTCAGGCTGGGACATGCCTTTGTCTTCAGAACTCAGCCACAGAGTGCCTCAAATATAGGTGATAGTGTTGCAGGTTTGATCCAAATGAAAACAGGTCAGGATTTTCCTGTTTGATTTTTTCCTCCAGATGGGAGAGAATGTTCAGAGGCTCTAATTAGATAATGAAGTGACTGATTTATTATTTTCTTATCCATGCTGAGCAGAACTGTAGGAAATCTCTGGGGCAAGAAAGGACACAACTAGGTGTCTCTGGGTCTCTCCAGCATGGAATTCACAATAGGACCAAAGTGCCCGCTGACATTTTTACAGAATAGACAGGGGTGGTGGTGAATAATATACTATTACCAAAAGGACCCCCCCCCCTTTTGCTCCATGGGTCCCCTTCGCCCTGTACTAGGTTCACCTTTCCTGCCACTAGAGGAAAGACATCTCTCAGTGCCTGAAATTGGTGAAAAGGAAAGACATTATTTATTTAAAAAGTTTTACAGACTTAGAGTAATGCCTTAATGTCTTCATCAAAATACTAAAGTCCTTTAGAAAACCCACAGACACACAGTCCTTCCTTCTCCCTCTGCCCAGTCTGGGACACCATGTCTCCGGAAAAGAAGTAGAAGTTCATGGTTCAGGCAGCCCGGTACCATCAGCTGCATCACGGCCCCAATCTCCAGTTAATCCAAAACCATGTGACACCTTCTCATGGCCCACCAGCAAGAATCCTTTCACCTCTTTCATTCCCAGCAAGGTCTTTCCTGCTTCCTAAGCCATGTGGCAAAAGGGAGCACCCCAAAGCCACGTGGTCCCAACCAGACATGACTGCCACACCTGGGTTTAAATCCCAGCATCAATCTTCCTTTGCCGCACCATTTCTGACTCCGCCACAAATGACCACAGCTGCCAGCATTTCCATATTTTTCCAGCTTTACTGGGCTGTCATAGTAAGTCCGAGCAAGTGTGGCCCCATGATGTGGAGCCAATCATCTCCAAGCTCTCACACAGGTGCTGTAACCAGGGGGTGTTGGCTCCCAGTTACATCCTGGATGGAAGTCACTCCCATCCCCCTAGCTCAAAGCATGGCCACAGCTATATAACATATCCATGAAACCGGTTAAAGGTTATAGATATGTTAAATGATCATGCCAGAGGTTAGCTGCAAAGCTGTTGCTATGCAAAACAGCTCTCAATGGCCCTGTTCCATGTGTCCCATCCCCTAGCTCAGACTCATAGAGGTGAGGACATCCTATATATATTTTTACTAATATTTCTTGGACACCCTAAGTTCTGGACCCCTTTACAAATCCTTATTTGGCACCCCCCTTGGCTGCACCCTGTAACAATTGGCTTAGGAAAGGAGTGCCCAAACAAAGGAGCCTGAATTTGATACAGACTCTTCAGCAGAAGCCAGATGAGGATCCTTCTGAATTTCTGGAAAGGATCTATTAGGCTTATAGGAAACACACTGATGCTGACCCAGAGGCGCCAGAAAATGTGAGGATGATAAACATGACTTACTAGACAGAGTGCTCAGGATATCAGGAACAAACTTCAACGTGTAGACAGCATACTAGGAATGAGCCCCTCCCAGCTGGTGGACATAGCATTTAAAGTCTACAATGCCGGGGAAGCAGGGAAGGCAAAATGGTCCACAGTGTTCTTGGAAACAGCCCAGGGAAATCAAAAGAAGAAGCAGGACCCTAGGGCAGAGAAAGGAAACTCATTAGGTGCTCGTTACCATACTGGTGGCAAAAGGGGCCCTAAGGAAAAGAGAGGTCCAATAGGCATTAATCAATGTGCCTATTGCAAGGAGGAGGGCTACTGGAGGAATGAGTGCCTAAATCTCAAAAGGGAAAGCAAGAGTAAGAATCCAAACTGAGTGATGGTAAAACAGAGAATGGAGGATGATAATGAATGAGGAGGCTCGGGGGCTCCATTGAACATCTCCCAACCTATCACCATTTCCCCACAGGAGCCCCAGGTACAAGTGACTGTGGGGAATAAGCCAACTGACTTCCTTGTAGACACAGGAGCTACATAATCAGTGCTGAATACAAAGTTGACTGGAAAAAGCTCAAATGAAGTAACGGTTACTGGTGTGTCTGGCCAAGTACAAAAACAGACATTCCTGCAACCTCTGGAATGCCAGTTTGGGGGTCAAAAGCTTACACACAGCTTTCTCTATATGCTTGCTTGTCCCATTCCATTGTTGAGCAGAGATTTGCTTTGTAAACTGCGTACACAAATAACCTTTTCCCCCAAGAGACAGCAGCTGTGCATGGAAGTCCCGCTGGAAAATGCCCTCCAGCTGTAGGCTTCCCTGACCTGTCCCAGAGGCCCCGCAGGTGAACCCTTCCCACCTGAGATCTGCGAAGAGATGGATCAAATTGTTTGAGCTGATGGAACTCCAGTCAAAGCAGTTAATGTGTAACCCATAAAGATAAGTCTAAAAGAAGGGGCACAGTCCCACAAAAGAAGCAGTATCCCCTCAAAATGGAGGCTTTAGAGGGGATCCAGCTAGTGTTGCAAAAGTTTTTGAAAACAGGATTAATTCAGCCCTACAACACTCCCATTTTGCCAGTCAAAAAGCCACACTCGGATGAGTATCCGTTTGTACAGGATCTCAGGGCCATCAATGACATTGTACAGGACATTCACCCTACCGTGCTTAACCTCTATACCCTGTTGACTATGGTGCCTGGGGATAGCAAGTGGTTTTTAGTCCTGGACTTGAAGGATGCCTTTTTCTGCATCCCAATAGATGAGCAGGCTCAGCAACTGTTTGCCTTGGAATGGCAGAATACAGAGACTAAAGCCACACTTCAATACTGCTGGATTGTGCTGCCACAAGGATTTAAGAACTCTCCAATTATATTTGAGGAAGTGCTGGCAAAAGACTTAAGGGATGTTCAGTTGAAATAGGGAGTTCTTTTGCAGTATGTGGATGACCTGTTAATAGCCAGCAGTAAATATGAGGACTGTTTGCACAACACCATCACAGTCCTAAATCATTTGGCAAAAGGGGGATATAAAGTGTCACCTCATAAGGCCCAAATTTGCAAACAGGAAGTGGCATATCTGGGATTTCAACTAAAACAGAGTACCAGGAGTCTGATGGCATATAGAAAGCAAGCCATTGCCACACTAAAAATCTCAGAAAATCGAAGGCAGCTTCTTGGGTTCTTAGGAATTACAGGGTTTTGTCAGATTTGGATTCCAAACTTTGGACTCATAACAAAGCCACTATATAATTCCCTAAAAGGACTGGATTCTGAGCCCTTTGAATGGACAGGGGATTTTCAAGTAGCAGTTGATACTTTGAAGGAGAAGCTGGCTTTGGCCCCTACACGAGGACTGATGGACTTACAGGAGCCTTTCAAATTGTACATTCACAAAAGGCAGGGGATAGGACTGGGAGAGCTAACCCAGGCCTTGGGAAATATTCCCTGACCCATAGCCTATCTCTCAAGGAAGGGGAACCATACAACAAAAGGATGGCCACCATGCCTCCGGGCAGTAGCAGCCACCTGTGACATCTTATAGGAAGCTGAGAAGTTTACCTTGGGACAACCTACTACAGTGCTGGTGCCACATCAGGTTCTGCCTCTGTTATAACAGAGAGAAGGATATTGGCTGACAGCAGGGTTTATGGGGGAAATACCAGGCAATTTTGCTGGACAATCCAAATGTTACCTTGCAGACCACCACAACCCTGAACCCAGCCACCCTACTCCCATATATGGAGGGAGACTCCACCCTTGAGCATGAATGCTTGGAAATAATTGACCAAGTTTATTCTAGCAAGCCAGATATGATGGACTAGCTGCTGGTGTCACTGGACTGGGAGCCATATACAGATGGAAGCAGTTTCATGGACAATGACCAGAGACGAGCTGGGTATGTGGTGGCCACTGCAGACAAGGTAATAGAAGCCCAAGCCCTTACAGCGGGACCCTCAACACAAAAAGCTGAACCAATAGCCCTCATAAGAGCCATACTGCAGTCCCAAGGGAAGAAAGTTAACATATATACAGACCCCAAGTATGCCTTCATGGTAGTCCATGCCCATGGAGCAATATGGAGAGAGAGAGGACTTTTAACCTCAGGGAACAAGGATGTTAAATACGCAGAAGAGATTTTATGATTGCTAGAGGCAGTGAATGTACCAGACTGGGTTGCCATAATGCACTGCCCAAGACACCAGAGGGATGGTTCCCAAACCAGTCAGGGAAACCAAATTGCTGACAAAATAGTAAGACAGGCAGCCAAGGAGCTGCCACACCTAGCAGCTCTGGTTCCCCACCTGGAATTGTCAGAGTTTAAACCCCATTACAGAGAACAGGATGAGGAATGGGCACATGAATGGGGATTCACTAACACGGATCCCAATTCTATGTGGAGGGTCAACACTCATGGTATGATTTTACTCCCTGAGGCTCTAATGTATCCTGTCCTCAAGCACCTACATGAAGAGACCCACTATGGAAGGGATGCTCTAATGGACTTCATTAGGCCACATTTGAAAGGCCCTTATTTGCAAAAGACTGTCCACAGGATCATCCAAGCCTGTCAGATATGTGCGAAAAACAATCCTAAGACAGAGTGTGTCCCCACGGAAAAGGGAGTGCAATACAAAGGGATGTGCCCATTCGAGGACTGGCAGGTGGACTTCACACAAATGCCTAAAATGAAGAGAAATTTCAGATCCTTGTTGGTCTTCATGCATATTTTTCTGGGTGGGTAGAGGCATACCCCACCAGGACTGAAAAGGCAACTGAGGTGACAAAACTGTTGCTTAAAGAAATAATTCCCAGGTTTGGACTCCCCCAGAGCATTCAAAGTGACAATGGACCATTGTTCACTTCAGAAATCTCCCAGAAGGTTGGATAGGCATTACAAATACAATGGAAATTGCATGCATCTTGGACACCCTGAGTTCTGGGCCTCATTACAAATCCCTATTTGGGGCCCCCTTGGCTGCATCCTGTTACAACATGTTTTATTTGTCCTGCTGATGTTCAAAAGTGTTTATAAATAGATGCTGATATTTTTCTAAAGGGAAAGAGTACACAAGCTTGTGTCCAGAAATTGGAAGATCTGGGCCCAAATTCCTGAAAGTCAACAATCTGGGGAGCTTAGTGGGGGCCTTTTAGATAGGTGACCAGAAACCCCACCCACTGGCTTCAGACACCTCTGTTACCTCTCTGGCCCTAGTTGGCATTTGAGTTTGTGACCCCAGCTGAAAGAATGCCCTTCCTATTAGGACCCTTAAGAAGGGTGCAACTCCACAGACCATAATTCAGCAAGTAGAGCAATGGCCAAGGCGACAGTGAGGGGCATTTCCAGAGTGGGTGTAATGGCAGATAAAGTTGCCCATTACAAGCCCATCAGAACACAACATAATATGTCACTGGGTAAAGAACAAGGCTGCAGTCAAAAGCAGATTCCTGGAGTATTCCATCCAATTTAATTCAACTTTTTTTAAAACCCTAAGCAGATGAGAGTGGGGGCTATAAATCACCCTATACAGTGGCTCCTCATGGAGGATGTGGAGAGAAATTAGAAGGGTCAAGAGAAGGAAAAGCAATAATGAGGAAGGCAGGGTTGTTAGGAGCAATTGTATGAAAGAAGCAACCAGAAATCCAGCTTGGGCTCCTGGCCTGATTGCCTGAGGGAGTGTGATGGGGGAATACATGGGCAGAGAACATGCAGAGACAGTGCCTTATAATGCCAACTACATGGAATTTGAAGTTAGTTAGAATCACTCTTTACATTTATGTAAATTATATATTTATATGTAAATATGTAAATCACATATTTATATGTAATATATTTATATAGAATATAAATATATTGTACAATATAATATACAATATAAATACATGATATATTATATATTTATAAATATATAAATATATTATATTAACACATGAATATTTATGTTGATATTAATATAATATATAAATCATATAATTTATATGTTGATGTAACATATAAATATATAAATTATATAATATATTTGTGTATTTATGACTATTATATAATTATATGATTTATAAATATTTATATATAAATTATAAATTATATATATAATTTAGCCTCACCTGAGGACAATTTTTTCATTGCTTTTGGGGGACGAAAGAGAGAGAGACATCGATTGGTTGCCTTCTCTTATGCACTCTGACCAGGGATTGAATTCACAACCCAGGTATGCCCCCTGACCAGGAATCAAACATTCGACCTTTGGTTTATGGGATGACACTCCAACCAATGGAGCCACACCAGCCAGGGCAGGATCACTCTTAAACCTGGCTCTGTTGAGTTTGGGGGGGACTTGGGGAAGGGTTTGTATGAATGGTTGTGTGACTGGGTAAGTTACTTCTCTGAGTCACATTCTCCTCGTTTATTAAATGAAGTGAACAAGACAAATGCAACGGGTGGTGCCAGAAGTCACATCAGGCACTCACTAAGTGATGCTTTCTTCAACTCAGTGTTGTAAAAACTATAAATTGGATGATTCCCAAGTGAAGCTAGTATCATGCCACTCTATCTAGTGCAGGTGGCAGGTGAAAAGGTGCATCAGCATGTTCTGTTTAGTTTCTCCTGAGGAAAGGCAGGAGGATTATCCCTAGCAGGATCCTCTGAGTATCCTGAGTGTCCACACAGCTTTTCTGTGAGATGTTTGAGTGGGAGAGTTCAGTCAGAGAGAAGGCACCTTAGGCTCTAGGACTTCTCCAGGCTCCCCAGCAATAGGTATAAGCAGCACTGATGGACAGACATGCTGGTCACCAACCTCAAGGTTGTTCTCTGCACATCTGCTCAGGGCCCCAGAGGCTGATCTCATGAGTGCCTTACTCATTGTCTGTGTTTGAGCTTCCCCAAGAGCAGAGCCTCAGATCAGGACCTAAGTACTCTAGTTTCTTGAAGGTTCTGGTGAACATGAAAACGCCCATTCAGATCCCCCTTCAAAGGTGGAGGGATTACCTCAGATGCGGAGAGAGCTTCTGAGTTTCCACAGGTTTCACCTGCCCTTTGCACACCCAGAGACTGAGTGAAGTAGGGTTGGCCATTCAGCCCCACATTGGACACCCAGGACTTGCTCCAAACTGCCCAGGGGGCTGCTCAAGGCTTTGTTGATCCTACATCACTTCTCAGTTTATCCTTCTGCCAAAGCCTGCTTCCTCCCCTTCCTTTCACAGGTATTGATTTCTTTTTTTTTTATTTTTTCCAAGCCAAACTGTATCCAGCTTTATTAAAGATACTTTTCATAAACAACCATGGTATTTCAGGCAGGACATGGGCAGACAATCATTAACAGTATACAACAACTTTCAAAATCCCTTCTTCAACGGACTACCAAAATCAGAAAGCCACTATAAAACCCAATGAAGTCTTCATGTGATGCTCTGAACAGGGAAAGTTTAGAGTGAGGGTTGACATTTCACATTAGGCATGTTGTTTTCACAAGCCGACCCTGACTTTCAGGAAATGAAATGAAAATGGCAATATTATCAACCTGTAGATACACAATCTAAAAAGGGAACTGCTGCTCTTTTGAGGGATGTCATCTCAATGGTGACACTGAAAAGTCTAGATTGCCCAATATATTGGTAACCAATTTTTTGGGGGGTCAGGTCCCAACAGGTCTCTGGGCTTTAGGGAGTCAAGTCTATGCTTAAAGTAGAGAGGGAAAAAAGGACATAAAAATGAATTTGTTTTCCCACACCACAAGGTGTCTATGCCAAGGTGGCTAATGTGTCAACATCAAGGTATCCCTCCTCCCAGGAACCAAGAGGAAGTCTCTCAAAACTAGAAGGGAAAGGTGGTGTTTTTTTTCCATGTCAGTCCAGCTTTGGAGACATTCTATTAGTACTATATGTCCTTCCCCCAAAAAACAACAATGAAGTGTTCTGTGTGCTAACAACATAGCTTAAAAAAAAAAGTAAAACAAAATTCTGCATTTTTATAAAACTTGATAAAAAATAGTATTTCAAACTGTACAGTCACCAGAAATACACCGTTATCAAAAATGCACACACTTCACTTGGCATCTCCAGCACCTTCAGCTTTCTGTGCCTGGTCTGTTTTGGCATATCCATTTTCTGCAGGGTTATTCCCATCCCTGCCACCATCAGCTTTCCCCTTTTTCCCTTTGGGTACCTTCTCTCCCTTCTTTGCAGGGGCCTTTTTAGGCTTGGGCTCTGGCTTTGGAGGAGCAGGTTTAGCCGATAACCTGGCAGATCTTCTCTGTGGTTCATCCTTCACCTCGGCTTTATCTCCTTTAGCATCCCTTTCAGCCTTTCTCTTGGGCATGATGGCGACGGTGGCGGGACGTTCGGGCTGGATGCGGGGATGCAGCAGCGCGTGGGCTTTGGCCGGTCCAGGGGTCGTTCTCGCCTCTTCTTCACACTCGGTATTGATTTCTTAATGGACACCTTGCACCCCAAATTCCATCTCAGAGTTGGCCTCCAGAGAACCCAACCTGTGGCAGAGGTGGTCTCAGAACTCTGAAGAGAGGAAGCAGAGAAAGAAAGAAAGGCAGTATAAGAGTATGCTGTCAACACCAAAGATTATTCTAGGACTTCTGAGAAGGGTCCATAATGTGCCCTGTGAATTGGGAACTGTCAATTGGGAGGCATTGGTCCATGAACTGCTCCAACTTCCCCACAGTCCTGGGCTTCACTTATCCACTGGCTGAGCATCTTCTTACCTTTGAGAAAATCCTGAGCAAAATGTAGCTGCACTAGAGGTGGGATGCTGTCAGAGTGAGTCCGAGCTTGTAAGGAATTTTATGGTAGCTGTGGTCAAGTTCTGAAGAGGGCCCAGGGGGCATAGTACAGGGCACCCCAAAACACCAGCTAGACAATAGGTGCTTGGGCCAAGCAGAGGCACCAGTGAGAATTCAGAAGGTGGGGGTAGGAAGGTACGTTGTTTCCACTGCTCTCCTTCCTGCTGGCACAGCAGCACTCAGGCAGTGGCTCTGGCTTTCCACAGATCCTCCTGGGTGCCAGCCTTGTCAGGGGTCAGAAACACTGGCTGCTCAGCCCCTTTAGGCTGAAGGACACAAGACCTTCCCAAGGTTGCTAGTCTCAGATATCTCCACCTCCTTTAACATCTCCTCTCCCCCTGCCCACATCATTGTTAATGGTCTTTGGTTGAAAACTTTGTGGGGACCCTGACTGACAAAATAGACATCTCTTGAGGCTGATGGCCTGTGTCTGAGTTGTTCTCTTGGCCCTGTCAGCCCCACCTGCTCCAGCTGCTCCCTCCCAACCAGTCTGGGTCCTCCACCATGCCCACTCATGTTTGGAATCTACTGCTGGTAGATAAATTTATACCCTCTTCCTTCACAGGTTTCCCTTTTGATTTGGAGGGGGAAAATATTTGTAGAAAGCTATGAAATTTTCCCTTTTCATGAATACTAGTTTTATACATCAGAAACATTACCTTTCATGACTATTGAATTCTCGAAAATGGGCTTCAAGTGCCTATGTGGAAAGTTAAAATCTGAACACCAACTCTTTTTCTCTCTGTGTTCTTTTTTTTTAATTACTTTATTGTTGTTCATTTACAGTTGTCTGCATTTTACCCCCACCACTCCCCCCCACCCCAGCCAAACTCACCCCCCTCCCCTGCTCCCACCCTCCTCCTTCGTTATGTCCATGTGTCCTTTATAGTGTTTCCTGGAAAACCTTCCCCACACTGTTCCCTACCCCTTCCCCTCTGGTCATTGTTAGATTGTTCTTCATTTCAATGTCTCTGGTTGTATTTTGTTTGCTGTTTTCTTTTGTTGATTATGTTCCAGTTAAAGGTGAGATCATATGGTATTTGTCCCTAACACCTGGCTTATTTCACTTAGCATAATGCTCTCTAGTTCCATCCATGCTGTTGCAAAGGAAAGGAGCTCCTTTCTCTCTGCTGCGTAGAATTCCATTGTGTAAATGTACCACAGTTTTTTGATCCACTCATTGACTGATGGGCACTTAGGTTGCTTCCAGCACTTGGCTATTGTAAATTGTGCTGCTATGAACATTGGGGTGCATAGGTTCTTTTGGATTGGTGTTTCAGGGCTCTTAGGGTATAATCCCAGCAGTGGAATTGCT
>VMDR010033730.1:0-11272 GCA_007922815.1 Macrotus californicus
TATTGTCATTCTTTTCTCAACTAGTCCACACTAAGAAGAGTTTTTATTCTTAAGGACCTTCTTTAAGAAATTAATAACATTTACATTTCTAAAACAAATGAACTATTAGAGAAACCTAATGTAGGCTCTAGAAGTAATTGAACCATTAAATAACTGGTTTATACACTGATTAGATTGTCTTAAAATCTAAAATAAAACTCTTCCTCAAGCCATGCATTACCCATTCTAGGAAAAATAAAGAGTTTAAATTGCTGAGCCACATTATTCCCAGTCTCTTGTCTGTGGCTTAATTGGAAAGGTTAGTGGATTCTGAATTGTTCTATGTTAAGACAACCAAATTCTTCTTGTGTTTCAGAATAAAATTCCTCATGAATTAGTACCTAATGTCAGCTAATCAATTTGAACCTCCATGTTTCCTTTAAAATCTAATTTCTGAAAGAGCAGCGTCTAAAAGTACATGAAAATTAACTCCCTACCTTCTTTAACTGCGCGGAGTGCATGGCGTCGATCCATATTTAACTGTGACCTTCGCAGCTCCTCTGTCTCATTTGTCATCCCATACATGTTTTAAAGCATTTCTAGTATTCACATTTGTTCAGTATAGTGCTCTGACTATATTACAAGATGTGGAAGAAAATGGCAAAAAATGTTCCTTCCTAAGAAAACAAGATCTCCTGGGAAGTGCATTTGTGCCATTTTTTAAATCCGTAAAACATGAAAAAAATAACAATGAAAAATCTATAAGGATATGTGAGTTCTGATGCAAATTAAATAAATACATTACACATTATAAGCATCTGTAAAGCAATTTTCATGTCATGTACCCAGAAACACATAAACCTCTCAGGGACATCACAGAGAGGGTCCTGAGGTGGCTGTAAGGCTGTGTTTGGTGACTAGGATGGCCAGTCAGTCCTAAGATGCTGTGGTCAGAATACACAGTTCTTTTTAGGTCCATTAGGTTAATTGTATAAATAACCTTTTAAAAAATGAGTGATACCTATATTTATTTTGGTAGATGTGCCTAAATGAAAGTGAAAGAGATGAATTAGCTTTGCCATCTCTAGGCACAGCCGAGTTAAGTTGAATCAGGATTGTTTTAAATGTATTTAATTTGGTTTGCTCCAGAACTGCAAAATACCTTTGATTAAATATAAGTTTATAGTTGGCCCCTGTGGAATCTTGGGAGAGGGGTGTGTTTGGAAACAATCATCTGAAAGATGACCGGAGTCTGCACTCCATGTAGTTAAACTGTGGGTTTATTATCAGGTATGATTTATGTGTCTCCCTTGCAGTTAACTGGCTTCCGTCTCTTTACCCAGGACTCAGGACAGATTATTCCCCTCATTGTGGAAAGTTGTATTCGGTTCATCAATCTCTATGGTAAGCCATAAACTACAAAATTCTTGTTTCAATAAATAATCACTAGGAATATTTCAGTAAATGTGTCTTTCCACTTAACATTTAATTCTTGAGAAACAGGGGACCTAGAGGATGTGATGGGACCTCTCACCTCCTCTCCCTTCTGTTCTCCTTAGGTCTTCAGCATCAGGGGATTTTCCGAGTGTCCGGTTCCCAGGTGGAAGTCAGTGACATTAAAAACTCATTTGAGAGAGGTAATTGCATGTCTATACCTTTAAGCAAGTCATGTAAAAAGTCCTCATATTCTGTAGAGTGAAGTGGTGTACTCATTCTTTATATCTTCAAAACCTTTCTCTTCGCATTTATTTTATTTTGGATATTGAGGTAAGAATCTATTTAGAATAGTTGAGAAATGAAGCCAAAATCATGAGGCTTCATTATCAAGTCTAGGAAAGCGTATGAGGTTTGTGTCCCGGGTTAGAAATGGCCACAGTCATCCCCAGGGTGTGTGTCCAAGGCCCCTAGAAGGGTCCTAGAAGGGCCCTACAAGGGTCCTAGAAGGGTCCTAGAAGAGTGACAGGAACAGCTCTGGGCCTAGGTAGCAGGTGTTTGAGGGGACTCATCCCAGGCTCATGTCTGTTTCCTTTGTTAGGAACTCTTTCCTTCCCCTTAGTCCCGTGCCCAGACTCCTTCCCCATGACCAGTTGGTACCTTACTCTTACTCACAATCAGCTGTCATGTAAATCCTACTAACTGTTAATTAGCATGTTATGATTAGCAAAACCATACACTTTTGAGTCAGGCAGACCTAGAATCTAATCAGACTCTTTGATTTACTAATTGTGTGATTTGGGTCAGGTTACTCATCTCTTTCTTTGACCTCGGTTTCCTCATCTGCAAAATTCCAGGATTGGTGTGAGGATTAGGTGTGATCCATGGAAATGCCTAACTCTTTAATTATGGCTCTTAGTTATTAATGCTCTCCAATTATCATGATCTGGGTATATCTGCACCTACCTCCTCTGCGTGGAAGTCAGCTGGAGAGTGCAGATGGGGAGGCCTCATGGAGACAGGGCCGCTTTCTCCTTCTCTTGGTGCCATTTCCTCTGGCCCAGGCTTGGCAGAGAGCCCTTAAAATTTTGCAACCTTGGTTGAAGAGTGAACTTGGAGCCAGACTGCTTCCCTGTTCCAAATTCTCAGGCTGATATGATGTGTAGAGCAGAGCGGCCTCCCCTGTCAGCAGCTAAGTGTTCCAAGGCCCTGACGTTGACCACATTCAGGATAAGCTGAAATGTAGTAAAGCCTCAGGTTCCCGTGCCAGCCACCACAGGCATTATTATTTTTCCTTGGAAATTCCCCTGATATTTGTTATTTGTTTGTGATCTTTTGGGGAGAGGCTTTGTCACATTGGGCAAAAAGAAATATTTTGGTAAATTTGTGTTTAATGATTTCCCACCCTAGGAGCAGAGAAAAGGGAACAAACATGTCCTTGAAAATAAACTGCCCCAAGAGGCAAAAAGAAAAAAAAATTAAAATGCTATGCACAATTTTTGTGAATATTAGAAGAGAAGAGCAGTCTTATGAATAAAAAAATGGAATTGGATTTAAGGCTGCATAATATTACTTCGAACTTAAGGGTTTTATCTCAATTTCTCAGGGAGGTGGACTAGCCAGGCCAGTTACCTCATATTTTAAAACTGCTTACCATAAAGGAATAATAAAATTTCATATTTGTGGTATATTTTTAAAACTTCTACTTTCTATACAAATTCCTTGGTACAGTTAAGGGTGCATTTTCAGATTGCCCTGTCTGATTTCAGTCTTCCGTTGCTGAAGGCAGCTTTCAAAGATGCTGTGAATACCACCTTCCACTTTGGGAAACACTTATTAATTTAATTGTAGGTGTTCACAATCAGGTGAAGCCTATAATGTTTCCAATACATTCTGCTGATCCATACAGAATAGCTAGACAGACCTGTACATTCTGTCTTTTTCCCAGTAGGTTCAAAAACACAGAATGTAGTATTTGAATTCATGTCAAACTAAGATTACAGATTTTAGCTTCAAAAAAAAAAAAAAGTTGGGTAAAATTTTAAATCCCACAATATTTTATTTTAAGATTTTGGTAACTTGTAAGGGATTATTTGGTAGCATAAGACTCAAAAAAGCTTTATTTTAGTCAACTATTTTAAGTTAATCATAGGGTGGCATATCTAAACCAATTATTTTAATTTTAGTACCATATAATCTTTTATAAAGTATAATTAAAAGGTACACGTATATATAGAAGTGTGTGTGTGTGTGTGTGTGCACGTGTATATGTGTGGAAACACATTTTTGCTCGGAGGCAGAAAACGAAATACTGTGCATATAACTTTTTTTTAGGTGAAAACCCTTTGGCTGATGACCAGAGTAACCATGACATTAACTCGGTGGCTGGTGTTCTGAAGCTCTACTTCCGTGGGCTGGAAAACCCCCTCTTTCCTAAGGAAAGATTTAATGATCTGATCTCTTGTATCAGTAAGTGGACTCTAATTTTCAGTCTTTTCCCACTAGAATTGTTTCACTAGCCGGTTTCCTGGAAGAGGCCGTGGCCCCTGTCCACACAGCCTCCCCACCCCCAGCATTGCCCCGTCACCACCAGATTTCTGAGACCGTTTGTTTTCTTTCTGGACTCAGCGTGAGTCATCCTCCCAGCTGTGGCCTCGCCCTTAGCTGAGTGGGCTCTGCTCCTGAACTTGCTGAGGCTCCGTGGAGCCCAAGAGCCTCCCACTTAAGTGTCTGAAATAAAGCAGAAAGGCAGGTACCAACCAGCTAAGGGAGAGGAGGAAGTTCTAAGCATGAAAATACAACTTCTTCTTGGCTTTTGGTTCTGGTTTTCTCCACCAATCTTAGGAGTGGGGCAATTTATCCATCTTGATGTTACTTCAAGAAATAAGGTAAGCTGAGATAAACGATCGTTCTTACAGTGCAGAAACACCAGGTGGTGATTATCCATCAGTGGGCATCCCAGCTAACAGGCAGACTTGCACTTGACTGTGGATGATGGATTATGAAACCAATAATCGTCAGCGGAGTGAAGCACTGCTGTTGCCTTCACTGGGGGCGTCAGACGCTACAGGAGGGAAGGTGAAAAGAATATCAGCAATTAGGCATTAACTGCAATTTCACTCCATACATCGAAAAACGCGGCGCCCCTTCAAGTCCATTTTCCCAGGCAAGGGTCTAAAGCTGACTTACATCACTTAGTGAGGGCTTTCGTAAGAATCAAGCTTTATTCTAATAAGGAAACCTCCTACCCCAGCTTTCCAACTTTACACCTAACCAACAAGAACTATTAACTTTGCCTCAAAAAAATCTCTCTGCTCAACCCTCCTTCCCCATTTTCATCACCATTTTCTCCCTGAAACTGTTGTCATGGTCTCCTACTTCGAGGTTTTGCCCTAGCTCCCCGTCTTCCACATCTCTCCATGTCTCATGCTGCAGCTAGCTTTGGAAAGACCACTTGGGTTATATCACTGCTTAAAGCCTATTTCAATGTTGCCCACCTAAAAACAACCACCTTAGTGTGGGCAGTTCATAGAATAGAATTCTTTCTCTGTCTGATCTCTTTCTACTTCTGTGCATTTTTCTCCTGCCACCCCTGCCCGGTTCACATTATATTTCAGCAAGGGCAAACTGCAAGCATGCTGGGCCGTTTCCCTCCTCCACGTCTTCACCCACAGTCTCACCTGTAGCCATTTGACATCTGCTAGGACGTCTGCAGCAGATGAAACAGCACAGGCAAAGGCATGGCGGTGGGAAATGGCATGCTCGAAGTTTGCTGTTGTTGCAATACAAAGTCAACCGGCAAGGGGCGGCGAGAGATGAATGCGCAGATGTGAAAAGAGATCAAATAGATCTCTCTCCTATCTGATCTGGAGGAAGAAATCTATTCTGTGAACTGCTCCCCCCAGAATACCATCCTCCCCAAAGCAGAATTGGTCCTTTTCCACTCTATTAATGTGACACTGTGTACCAGTGTCTATAATTTTTCTTACCCCCTACATCACAGTTTTTCTTAACCCCACTGTTGCCCTCTGCTAGAGAGAGTTCAGACAAAAGACTAAGAACATAGGCTGTGGACTCAAGCCGCCCAGGAAGAAATCCTAGGTCCCAGCTGCTCACCAGCTGTGTGACTTTAGGCAAGTTTCTTAATCTCTCGGCACCTCAGTGTCATCAGCTATAAAACAAGGAGAATGTTAGGTCATGTATGAATAGGGTGGTGAGAATTAAAAGAGTTAATACACAGAAAGAGCCAAGGAAAGTGCCCTGCAGTTTGTTCAGTGAAACGCCTGTGGTTACGCTCCATCCATAGGCCCACGGGGTCTTGATAGATTATCCAGTTTTGCCGTTTCAACACTTGGCGTAGTTCAATTCCAGGCACGTAGTAAGTGCATAATTCATGGTTGTTAAGTCAAACGTACGTGAAAAGAAGAGTCAGAACCCCACCGAAATTCTTATGTTGGCACCCAGACCTTCAGTCCTGGCTCTCGTTGGGTATGAGTTCCCCAGTCGTAACGAGGACTGTTGTCCTGTGTGGAACTCAGGAGTGTGTCTGTGTCCATTCCAAGGCTATTGCTAGTCTGAGTCATCTCAGTGGGCCTCTGACCCAGCTGGAAAGAACTGAACAGGAGGTGTCACACTTCTGGAATTCTCCTTTGGCCATGTCCAAAGATTTCCCTCACATCCCAGCCAGAAAGCTGAAATTTGGAAAAATAATAAGCACTCTACAATGCTTAGAGGTTTTCTAGGTGCATACATCATATCAATGTTTACACAAGTACCAGTTGGATAAAGAACATTGGGATACATTGTCAGTTACTATTGTAAAATTATTTCACAATTTTGTTGGATGAGAAATGTCATTTCATTGTGGTTATTAAAAGCTGAATTCATTGAGCCAGAAATATCTAGTTTCAAATCCTAGCTTTACCACTTATCAGCTTTGTAATCCTGGACAGAGATTAATATCTGTTTATATCTTATTAAATATCTGCTTCTTTATCTACTTCATAGAGTCTGTGTGAAGAATGAATGAGCCAACTCATGCCTGGCACATAGTAAACCTCCATAAGTGCTGCTGGCTGTCATCAGTACAGCTGCCACAACTACTTCTACTATAAACTTGGGTCACGTGTGCCAATACCTGGGCTAGCCACTTACCAGTGTGTCCATGATGCTGAACATATGAGGTTTTTTTTTTTACATAATTACTTCATGCATTTGGAAATGATGTTAGTATAACCCAAAAGTTGTGCTGGTTCCAGCGTGACTTTGTCCAGCATATTAAATGTTTTGTAACAATCAAAGACAAGTTATCCACAATTAAAGAGTTAGGTTTAGCAATCTACAGAGACTTAAGGAAAAAATGGGAAACTGCCAGAAATATCTTTCTTTCAGGCAAGCAATGCCTTACCTGAAATGCTGCAAGTACAAATGAAGAAGCTGCAAAGACATTTACCCCTGTGTTAACTAAAACAGTGGAGGGCATCAATGAAATTCAATGGATTAATAACCCTTAGGTTAAATGTTACGAAAATAGTCTCCACTGGAAACGAAAACCCTTCAGGACCTCCATCTCAAAGAGGCAGGAGCCCTGGGGTTTGGGGTGGATGAGCGTGCTGGGTGCACACACCAGCAGGGATTTAACTGCTAGTAATTTAAGCAGTATTGCTAATGTTTTTGGTAGTGCTCTAGTTACAGACTTTCATAGGCATTAAGCAGTCTGTCCCAACACTACTTTTACCTGTAAGTTCTTTTCTTTTTAGTACACAGTTTTGCAGAACAGGATAGTTTCAAGAATGTGTGATGGCACTATATATAATAATCCTTTTCTTCCAAAATCTAATTTCTTAAAAAGAGGGACTTTCTGGCTATTACTGATTTATCTCTAGGTAAGCATTTTTCTTACTGATATGACCATGATGTATCTGTAGTTTTCCTGGATTTTCAATAAAATCTTTGAGAATGGTATATGTCCTTCATCATTATATTCTTTCATTGATATTACATACTTTTGATGATTTGAATGATTGATTAATTGCCTACAATGTGCAAAACTTTCTAGAGATTCAAAGACTTGATTTTTGCATTCAAGAGGCTGAAAATCTAGTAGGGGAGATAAGATATTTACAAACAAATGCAATGTAAGTTAGTATGTGGTAGAAGCACAAAGATTTAGAAATTGTAGGGGAGAGAGAGCTCTTGTGGAGATTGATTGTTTTTATTCATGTCATGTTCTCCTGGAATTGGTGTAATTGCCTTTAACCTTCCCTAACAAGGTAATTGCATGTGACAGTTATTTTGTATAGAAAAATCTTCCCCTTTCTTTTCTAAGAGTTTACGTAAACCTCTGGAGCACTTCTTACTTTTTGTTTAGCTATTTGGGGATTGTTTGGAGAAAGATTTTTTTTATGATGGTTATTATTGTACCATTTTTATGCCCCTAAACACCATATGCTTTGGAAGCCAGCAGTATATGTATTGATAGTAAAAGACAGTCAGTCTTAGCATGCTCTTTCTTTTTCTTTCAATGTGCACCATTCATTTTCCAATTCACTGCAAATTTCTCTTTAAAAGTTGCTTATCTGAAGATCTGGTGAACTCAAATGCAGTCTAAATTTGAGGTAGCAAACTTGGTAGCATCTCAGTTCCTCACCCAAGGGTTGACTGTTTTTTTTAAACCATCCACCTTGTGAATGGTTTTGTGAATGGTTATGCCCACACAGTCTGGGCAGCTTCTAGAATGTCTGTGTATTGTGGCTCTGAGGTGGCCTAGGGCAGAAGTCCAAGTGACTTGCTTAGAAGAGCTACTCAAGCAGTTCGTGGTCCCTCCTGGCTGGCTGAGGGCCGAGAGCCCAGATGAAGCATTGGCACTTCGCTTTACATTACGTGGTGTTACTTAGGTGCCTGGACATGAGGAAACGTTTTTAGGGGGTGTTTTTTGTTTTACTTATCACAAAATCAACAGGGTCGTTGTAGAATATTTGAAAAATACAGGAAAAAAGCACATAGATGAAAATACGGTCATGCATAATGCCTCTTCCCAAAGAGAATCATTGGTGTGTATGCACTTGTTACATTTTCTTCTGCTCTTTTTCTAGTCATGTGCACACTCAACTTTTTTTTAAACCGAAGGAGAACTGTACTGTCCATTGTGTTCAGAATTGACCTTCTTTTTGACTTTTTTACTACAGAGAATTTCAAACATTTACAAAAGGATATAGAAAAAAATAATGAATCCCGGTATAAATTATCACCTAGCTTTAACAGTTTTCATTTCTTGGACAAAATTATCCCCTTTCATCCCTCTGACATCATATCCCTTCACCTATATGTATGTATCTCTGGAAGATGAGGGACCTTTTCTGTTTTTTTATATGTACAACATAGCCACAATACCATTATCATACCTAAAAAATAATAATTCATTACAATTATCAAATAGTCAATCAGTGCTTTTAAAAAAGCAGTTGTTTATTGTGCTGCTAATATGTGATCACTGTAGAAAAATTAGAAAATAAACTAGAAAAACAAATCACTTATAATTCCTCTACACAAAGATAATGTTCAGCTTTTTAATGTCTTTCCAGATTTTTTCTATACATATACCTATACACTTTTAAAAGCACCTTCTCAAGATATAATTCTCATACCATAAAATTCATCCATTAAGGTATCCAACTCAGTGGTACACCTTGGAATATTCGCAGGTTATGCACGCATCACCACCATCAATTTTAGAACATTTTCATGACTCCAGAAAGAAACCCCAGTTAGCAGACACTTCCCATTTACTCATAACCACCACTAACCTCAGGACTAGGTGACTACTAATCTATTTTCTGTCTATAAATTTACCTATTCTGGCCATTTTCCACAAATGGAATTATATAATCTGTGATCTTTTGTGACTGGCTTCATTCACTTAGCAGAATGTCTAAGGTTCCTCCATGTTGTAGCATTTATCAGTACTTTATTTTATTGCCAAATAATACTCCATTGTATGTATGTGCCACAGTCACATACTTTTAATAAAAATTATATCATGTCAAGTGGCTGCTAATGGATGTGAGATTTCCTTTTGAGGTCTTCAAATTTTCTAAAATTGATTGAGGTAATGATTGATCAACTGTGATTATTACTAAAACCATTGAATTGTACGCTTTTTTAAAATTTAATCTTTATTGAAATTATTTCTGTTACCACTTAATTCCCTTATGCCCCCTCCAGCCAGCAATGACCACACTGTTGTCCATGTCCATGAGTCCTTTTGCCTCTTTGCTGAATCCCTCCACCCCCTGACTTCCCCCCACACTAGCTCTCATCCTGTTCTCCATCTATGCATCTGTCCCCATTTTCCTTGTTAGTCCAGTTTGTTCATTAGATTCCACATATGAGTGATATCGTGTGGTATTTGTCTTTTCTCTGACTGGCTTATTTCAGTTAGCATAATGTTCTCCAGGCCCATCCATACTGTTGCAAAGAGTAAAATTTTCTCCTTTTTTGTGTAAATGTCCGATAGTTGTTATATCCATTCATCTACTAGTGGACACTTGGGCTGCTTCCATATCTTGGCGATTGTAAATAATACTGCAATGAACATAGGGATGCTTATGTTCTTTCCACTTAGTGTTTTGGGTTCCTTCAGATATATTCCCAGAAGTGTGATTGCTGGGTTAAAAGGCAGATTCATTTTTAATTTTTTAAGGTATTTCCGTACTATTTTCCACATTAGCTGCACCAGTTTGCATTCCTACCAACAGTGCAAAAGGGCTCCCCTTTCTCCACATCCTCACCAGCACTTGTTGTTTGTTGATTTATTGATGATAGCCACTCTGATATCTCATTGTGGTTTTAATTTGCATTTCTCTGATGATTAGTAATATTGAACATGTTTTCATATGTCTGTTGGCCATCTGTATGTCCTCTTTGGAGAAGTGTCTATTCAGATCCTTTGCCCATTTTTTAATTGGGTTTTTTGTTTTCTTGATGTTCAGCTTTGTAAGTTTTTTATTAATTTTGGATATTAACCCCTTATCAGACGTATCAGCGATTATGTTCTCTCATTCTGTGGGTGTCTTTTTATTTTGTTGATGATTTTCTTTGCTGTGCAAAACTTTTTAGTTTGATGTAGTTCCATTTGTTTATTTTTTTCTTTTGTTTCCCTTACCTGGAGAGGTAAATCCGATAAAACATTGCTACCAGCTATGTCTGAGATTTTGCTCTCTTCTACGCTTTTTATGGTTTGGGGTCTAACATTTGAGTCTTTGATCCATTTTGAATGTACTCGTGTGTGTGGTGTAAGAAGGCAGTCTACTTTGATTTTTCTGCATGTATCTCATTTTCCCAACACCATTTATTGAATAAACTAACTTTAGCCCATTGTATGTGCTTACTTCCTTTGTAAAATATCAATTGACTATAAAGGTGTGGGTTTATTTCTGGGCTCTCTATTCTGTTGATCTGTGTGTTTGTTTTTATGCCAGTGCCATGCTGTTTTGATGACTATGGCCTTGTAGTATAGTTTCATGTTAGACAGCATGATTCCTCCAACTTCATTTTTTCTCAGGGTCACTGTTGCTATGCGGGCTCTTTTGTGGTTTCATGTAAATTTTTGAAATGTGTGTTCTAGTTCAGTGAAATACGTCATTGAAATCTTTATAGGAATTGCATTGCATCTATAGATTGCTTTGGATGGTATGGAAATTTTAATGATGTTAATTCTTCCTATCCATGAACAAGATATGTACTTCCACTTATTTGTATCTCCTTCAATTGCTCTCTTCATTGCCTGATAATTTTCCAAGTACAGGTCTTTTATATCCTTGGTTAGGTTTATTCCTAGGTATTTTATTCTTTCTGTAGC
>VMDR010033731.1:0-11277 GCA_007922815.1 Macrotus californicus
TGAACAACAATAAAATAATATAAAAAAGTCATGGGTACTGGTTTTTAACAGTTTGAAAACTTCAGTCTCTGCCTATTAAAAGATACATATAAATACCAGCTCTAATGGGCTAAAAGTGATAACAATGTCACTATTGCTATCTGGAAGTGGCTCTCTGAAATCTGTAGTGGGAGTTCAAGCCATTTACTTTGTCAAAACAAGGATCTGATTCCATAGCTAATTTATGCAGCATGGTCCTGCCTGCTCTATGCTTAGAAAAAGGAAGGACAGAAAGAACCAAGTAGGTATGTGACAGTTGTGGGGAAACTACAACTTTTTCTTTTATTCCTACAACTTTTTTCTATTTAGGCCCAGGAACATCATCACACATCATCAGTTGCCTTGCTTCAGAAAGGATTAATATCCTGTAGAACGCAAACAGCAAATGTGCAAGTACATCAACAGATGTGAAGGACTTCAACATAAAAATCAATTCAAGTGAGCTCTCTCCCTTACCAAGGTAAGAAACCAGTTTTAAAAAATGGGAAGCAGGTTTGAAGAGGAGCAAGAATGGGACTAGATGTTATACATGAGAAGAAAAAGGACATACCAGAGGTGACAAGTCCATTTAGGGAAATGGGGAAGCCTTCTTGTAGTTGAGTTTTGGTTCACTGTATCACAAGCTGGCTCTTACCTTCTCTAAGCCATGTTTCCTCTCTGGGTAGGATTACAAGCACACCTCCTACAGGTCTTTCACTTCAGCAGAAACAGGGCAGCAAGGGTCCTGGCATGGAAAGTGGATGGGGGTGGCCAAGGCACCTGAAGTTTTAGAGTCTATGAGAAAATCATCTCACAGTGATGTTGAAATAAACAACAAACTGACTCCAGGGTCCTTAACTATTACTGCTTTACCTACAGTTCTTCCTCGGGCATGGGCCTGCAATGGGCCCTGATGCCTTCCTTAGACAAGTTGTAACTGGTTCAGTAGTAGCAGAAGGAGAGGATGAGAATAAAGCCAGGTAGAGCAGAGAGTGTGGGCCTTGGCATTTCTGTGTTCTTCATAAACGAGTGTATGGGCCACAGAAAGGGCTTCTTGCCTGGGCAGAGGATGCTAAGGGTGTGGCCCGCCAATGGAGGAGGGAGCTGAGTGGGGACAGAAGGTGATGCAGACAGGACAGGCCTGGGTTCCTGCGCCCTGCTTCAAGAGCTGAAGTGACATGAGGGAATATCTCCTCAGCAGGCATGCTGCAAAGGTGGGGGAAGGGAAAGAAGGGAGGCAAAGTGAACATTATTGGATATTATTGTATGTTAAGTTCGATACTAGGTACTTCAAAAATGTTAATCATTTAATCATTACAACAATTGGACAAGAAGGAGAATTTTAATTCCCATTCCATAGATTTCCATATCTGAGAAAACTAGATTTCTAGTCGATTTTCAAATAATGAGTTTTGTAGAACTTTAGCATTTGGAGAAAGAAAACAGGTGAGATTTGAATCCAGAATTCACTGTTTTTAAGACCAATGATCTAAGTATAACCCATGAAAAAGCAGTTCATCAGAAAATTTCTTCCCAGTAAATTCATCTGACAAAGCACATAGAATATCTTTGCATAGAATTTGAGTACCTTGTCAAAAAAAAAAGATTTTAAGACTCAGTGGGTCAAAGGCAAAATGAATTAATACAGGGAGAAAAACCCTGCTCGTTCGATGTCCCCCTCAAATGAGCCTCTGAGCGTGTTGTAGTGGGAAACACTTTGAAGTTACCATAGCCTCACTGAGCAGGCACAGAAAGACCCACCAACCAAATTAAGATTCATGAACCACCACACAGTGCATTGAATCAATTTAGAAAATTATAGCAGGAAACAAAGGGCAAGAGCTGGGGTGGGTTATCGCACTCAGGACAGGACTCAGCGGGGTAGAAGGACCTCATTACCTGAATTCTGGAATGTGTTCTCTCTTACTGCTCTATCAACCTTTCCTGCTGACTGTGTGGTCATGAGGACAAAACTGAGGGTGAGAGAGGGGGCGCCATAGGCAGAAGGTGTCTGGAGCCCATATACGATTGCTATATTGCAAAGATGCAGGGGAAAGTGTGCAGTCCTTTAAAGCTCACTGATAAAGGCTGGACAACCACAGCTCTCATCTGTGTGGCCCTGGCAAAATGAGTTCACCAACAGCTGATTAAAGGATTCCTAGCTGCTAAAGTATGTGATACTCTACAAATTTTACACCCCCTCCACTGCCAGTTTCCACCATGTTTACCACTACCAGTGTTCTTCATTTTTCTGAGTAGATCCACATTTGCATTTGGTCTCAATTTTTCTCTGCCTGAAGGACTTTCCCTCTCTCTCATTCTCTCCCTCTCTACCCCTCCCCTCCTCCCTCCTTCTCTCTCTCTCTCTCTCTCTCTCTCTCTCTCTCTCGGTGTTTAAGGTCTTCTAGTGAATTCTATAAGCTTTTGTATGTCTATAGAGAATATTTTACCTTTATTTCTGAAAGATATTTTTCCCTGTAAAGAACTCTAGGTTGACAGTTTTTTTTTTTAGCATTTTAAAGATATTGGTCCACTGTTTTCTGGCTTGCATTGCTTGTGATGAGAAGTTGGCCATCATCCTTATTCCTCTGTACAAAGCATATCTTTTTCTTTGGATGCTTTCAGGATATTCTCTTTGTTGCTAGTTAAGTAATTAGATTATTATTTACTGTTCTTATGCTTGGGGTTCATTGAGCTTTTGAGTACTGTAGACTTGTAGATTTCATCATATATTGAAATATCATTGCAAATATTTCTCTGTCTCCTTTTTGGGGACTTCCAATTATATATATATTAGGTTGCTTGAAGTTGCTGTCTCACTGTTCCTGGATGATCTATTCATTTTTATTCTATTTTTTTTGTTTCTTTTCTCTGTGTATTTCATTTTGGATAATTTCTAACTGTTCTATCTTCAAACTTACTGGCCTTTCCTTCTATATTATCTACTTTGCTGTTAATCCCATCCAGTCATTTTCAACTCTGGAATTTCAATTTTGGTCTTTTAAAAAAATCTTCTATGTCTATCCTTATCATATTTATGTTTTCCTTTATCATTTTAAATGAAGAATATATTTATGATAATGATTTTAATGTTTTTTGCCTACTAATTCTGTCACCTATGTAATTTTTTAGTCTACTTCTATTGACTGATTTTTCTTTGAGTTATGAGTTACATTCTTTTGCTTCTCTGGTAATTTTTTTATTACATGCCAGATATTATGAATGCTATCTTGTGGGATGCTGGATATTTTTCTACTCCTTTACATATTCTTGAGCTTTGTTCTAGAATGCAGTTAAATCACTTGGAAACAGTTTGATCCTTTCAAGGCACGCTTTTGTGCTTTATTATGTGGGAAAAGAACAGCATTTAGTCTACAGCTAATTATTACCACTACAGAAGCAATACCCTTCTGAGTATTCCACCTGGTTCCTTGTGTATAATGAAGTTTTTGTCTATGGTTAATGGGAGCACAAACTCTTCCTGCCTGTTTTTATTCCCGCAGTTTTCCCCTAAGTATCAGGCAGTTTTCTCACACAGGTGCTAACCAGAATTCAGCTAAAAACCCAGGGAAACTGTATATTTCTCTGGCTCTCTTTTCCTCTCTGCACAGCTCTCGCCTCCCCATGAAACTCATGGCCCTCCATGATGTTCTCTCCTGTTTGGTACTCTACCCTCTAAATTCTAGCTGCCTTGGACTCCCTGAATTCTCAGGTCTGTATCTTTCACTCACAGGAACTGATGGGCTCTGTCTGAGTTAACCCTCCCTGCTCTGTGGCCTGTAACCCCTCCCCATAAACTCTCTTCCAGCTTCCTGTTATTCCCATCCAGTGTAGAGCTCACCACATTTGTTCTTATTTCCCCAAGGATTACTGTCCTATGCTACCTGGTGTCCAGTATCTGAAAACCATTAACTGATATGTTTTGTTTAGTTTCTTAGTTGCTTAAAGAGGGAAGTTTCTGTTATCCCATCTTGACCAGAACTGGTAGTTGCCTCATTAATCTTGGATGGTTTTTTGCTCCTTCCATCCTTTCCTATCCATGTTCAGCACACATATGCTCCACTCACCTTATCTGTGACTAAGATGTCCCAAGAGCTATTTGCTTACTTATTAGATGTACATATTCATATTATAGAAGAGAGTAATTTTGAAAATATTTTCCTTATTATACAAATACTACATGTTTATTTTGGCAAAGGTAGAAAATAAGATAAGTAAATAGAAGAAAGCAAAAATCACCATTAAGTCCTCTACATTGAGTTTATTATTTTGACATTGGCATTTCCTGATATACTGATATATGTAGCAGAAGAAAGTCCTGTTTAAAACAAACTCACTAATCACTCCACATTTTGGGGATGGCCAGTCTCATCTCAGATCTAGGGAATTCTTTTCTTGGGAAACACCATTGTGTTTCTTGATGGGCTCTTCTGGCTGATGAAGATGAAGTGTCCTAGGCATATTGCAGTCTAGGAGATGAGAAAAGAGAGGATTTAATTGCTCTTCATATTAAAGAGAAAACCCTATAATGTTCCAGCAGTTGTCCTAAAGTGGAGAAGAGGAAGAGGAGAAAAAAAGAAGGCTTAAAAAAAGTCCATTATGAGAGCAATAGACTGGGATCTAAGGAGAGAAGTTGGCCAAGATTTGCTTCATGAATTCTTAGAAGATATATCTAATATTTAATGAGACATTGTCATTTGTATTGTGTTAAAATCTCCAAAATTTTAGTAAATATGCTTTGCTATTGGTGCTTTGGGGGAATTCATTGATTTACCAGATATTTACTGAGCATTTACTTTGTGCCAGGTACTATTCTGGGTGCTTGCAATAGAGATCCCTACCCTTTGGAGCTTGCATTTGAGTGAGGATCAAACAATTTAAAAAATAATAATAAATACATAATTTTATAACATTTTATAAAATAATAAGCACTACAGAAAAAAGTAGAGAAGTGTCGGGGTAGGTGGGATGTGAAGGGGCTAGTGTACAATTTCTAGCAGGATGGCCAGGGTGAGCAAAGACTTGAAGCTGGAGCGGTTAACCATGTGGATATTTGGGGGAAGAATAATCTCAGCAGAGGAAATAGCCAACGCACAGGCCCTGAAGCAAAAGCTGCTTTTCATTTCCATCCATGCTGAAATAAGCCAAGTGATGAAAGACAAATACCATATGATCTCACCTATAAGTGGAACCTAATCAACAAAACAAACAAGCAAAATATAACCAGAGACATTGAAATAAAGAACAAACTGGCAGTGACCAGAGGGGAGAGGGGAGAGGGATAAGGGAGGAAAATAGGGGAAGGGCCATCAAGGAGCATGTATAAAGGACACATGGACAGAGCCAAAGGGGGTAGGTTTGAGGGTGGGAGGCAGGGATGGGTGGGGTGGCAGAGGAGGTGGGGTGCTAGGGGGGATGGAGACAATTGTACTTGAACAACAATAAAAAAAAAGCTGCTTTTCATGTGAAGGGCCAGCAAGGAGGCTAGCTTACTGTTTTATTACTCATAATCAGAAAAAGAAAATAGATGTGTGTATTCAGTCCAAGTGTGCTTTGGTAAATTTATCAATTTCAGGGAAAAATGGTATTTGGATCTAGGGACAACAGCAAGAAATCTAAGCAGATGTTGCTTGGAGGACTGAAGTAGGATGACTGTTAGCAATGAAAAATAAAAATATTTTTATTAAAAATTGCTCAAAATGGCAATAAAATATATCTCAAATATATTGGATTTGCTATTGATGTTATCTTAGTAGTTAATCTTATCATTGTTTAGCTCCATGCCCCAGTCTGCTTATATGCTATAGAGGTAATTTATAACTTTTTCTTTTTCTTTTTTTTGCCACTCTTTTTTGAGGATGGGTCCTTCCCATCTCAGGCAGTGTTAGTCAACAGACATTAATGACCTCTAACCCTGGAGTATGTGCCATGAATGAGGCTGGAGAATAAGAGTACTTCAAACCCTTGGCCACAGTAATTGGTTCTAGGATGGGAAAATTACACAACCCAGACATAGGAGTCCTTCTGATATTTGATATGGACACTACAGCTTACATTCTTTTTTAGGAATACTAGCTACAATGTTGACCTGAGCTCAGGGGATATTTGGCCGATGTGGAAAAACTTTTTGATGAAAAGCAGAGTTAAGAGGTAGAAAGAAAGAAAAAGACAGAGAGAGACAGAGACAAGGGGACAACAGAGAGAGACACAGAGAAACTAATGACATCATTTGAAATCCTGAATCCAGCTATGCTGGAAAGTCAGCATCACCCCCTTGATTACTCATTATGTGAGCTAATAAATTCTTCTCTTAAACTAGGTTGAGTTGGGGTTTTATCACTTGCAATCCAAAAAAATTTTATTACGTAAGAACCCTTGCCCTCTCCAAACCTTCCCCAGAATATTTCTGGCAGTCTCAAGAGGGGTCTTAACTGCCTCTAGGGTTGGTCTGGGCTGTGCCTCTCGGTTGTTACTGGCAGGTCTCAGAGGGAGCTCTGCTGTTGTCAGTATGAGCTAAGCCTGAAATCTGCTGGCAGGGGAGCCACTGTCTCTGCAGAGAGGAGTCCTTGTCAAAGGGTGAGGATCCTGCTGACTGCTCTGGGAAGTTGCTGAATGTGAAGAGTGAAAAGCCTTCCATTTATGTTTTGATTTAGAAGTCTCAAAGCAAAGCTTCTTGAGTCTCAAGGTGTGACTATAGACCACCCTTCAGTGGCCACATGCACATATGTTTGGAGAGCCTAAGCAAGCTCTACACCTGGGACCCCTCTGCTCTTGTCCTTCAGGCTCTGCTGCAGGACAGCTCATGTGCAAGCTTCTGCCCACCATGAGGGGACAACCCTCAGAGAGCCTGACACGCCACTTCTACTGCTATTTGGCTCTCATTTGGTCTTCCCAGATTCAGTTGACATGTCTTCATATATACAGTGTTCTAATTGTATTTATTTTGTGTTTCATGTCAAGAGATGTCTCATTCCTGAGCAGTTCTGATACAGTTGGTTAGGGGAAAGGGCCACTTGTGGGTGGGGCTGGTGTGGTCATTTATCACTGCTTTGCCATTTTTAAATCCTCACTCTCGTTCAGTGGGCTCAGCCAACTACATACAATGCGGCATGGATTTAGATCGCTGAGGCTGAGCAGCGTTGAATAGGTGAGCCTGCCATGTAGGCTGATATTTGTTTTTGAGCCAAGTCTGTGGGAATGACAGACTCTGTTTAAAAAAACAAACAAACAAACAAACAAAAAAAACAACAAACCTTCCATAAGGTTTGGAACCTTCCTCAAATTGAGAAACTGATGTACTAGGGATTTATCAAGCTATACCAACCAACATTTTCACAAAATAATCAGCATTATGGTAAGTAATACTGTAACAGGCATACTTAGCATCTCTTCTGGGCAGACATTATGATAGGTGCCTTCTTACTCTTTCTGATTTGACTTAGAATGAACTATGCAATGCACTCTCTAAATATGCAAGCAAACTATGGAAGTAACAGTTGAACAAAATCTTTAGTAAATTTGAAGCTGCCAAAAAGTTTTATGTTCTATGAAGTCAAGTTCAGGATTATTTATCTGGTTGGAGGTCTGGGGAGTAGTTGTTGAATCAGCCACGACAGCACACACACTGTAAAGAGGGTGGTAGATATTAGGACAGGTCCCCCATGCCTTTTGCTGGAGAAGCAGCATTCGATACTATCAGACATTTAATTTACAAGCCTAGAGAAATCAAGAGTGCAATAAGATATAAAGCATTTAGGTCTTTTTTTTCCCTGCAAACTTGAAAGATTGAGCTCTCAAATTGCCAGAAAAAGGCAAAATCTTAGAAGTGATTAGCAAAACCCAAACACCTGGAATCACTCAATGCACATGGAACATCCCAGTAAAGCACATATTTCAGGCTTTGTGACTGTATCTCTTATTTGTTCTTTCTTTTACCTTGTAATGTTTCCACCGTTTCTCTCAAGCCTACTCTGTGGGTCTCAGCAGAGCCCTCCCTTTTGCTCTGCAGTGAGTTGTGTTACCACCGTTCAGATCTCCAAGCTCAGTTCTGGCTCCAGCATACCGTCTTGTAGCTGACTCAGCAATGATGGATTCCAGCATCTGGGGAAGTCTCTGCCTCTTCCTCTTCCTTCCCTCTCCTGCTGCACACTCCAAAACATGCTGAATTGCTAAAAGAACACAAAAGAACAAATGAGAACTTAAAATGAAAGAAGACACGACATACTTTGTTGTTCTTCCATTGCTCAGTGTATTGAAGCAGACATGTTCTGAGTAACCGAGTGCACTGTTTGGCACAATGTGCGGAAAAAAGATTTGATTATTTGTCAGTCATCCCGACTGGCCAAGAGAACTGCCTCCTGCCACTGGTGCCATGTAGGAACATTTGGGCCAAGTGTCTGGTACCCCAGTGTTGTTGTTGGAGTGCAGTCCACCGATTGGACCTGCGTAGCAGCTGTGCTTTGAAGCACTTAAACGGAATCATTCATGAACTGGAGGCCCAGTCCCTACTTTAAAAGCTTGCTGCCCTGCTAGCAAAGTACCAGTCTTTGTTAAAGTTTGCCAGTGTTTGTAAAATTTCAACATTTTTATTCATTCTTTTATTAAGTAATGAGTTATATTAAAAAGGAACAGCACCAAGAGGAAATGGAAACACCTCAGAGGTGAAAAACCAATGAGTAAATATTTGTGCAGTTCCTCAAATGGTGGCAAGTGAGAGAGGGAAGCATCATTGGAAACTAGGGAATTCCTTTCTTTCTTCTTTGTGGGTTTTTCCACCCAATTATCTATCATAAACTGCGAAAGGATCGGAACACCTTGGCTTGCTGCAAGCTTCCTTAATTTTAGCAACTAAAAACATCACCCTTCCCTTTTCTTTTCTCTTCTTTTCTTTTCACCAAGAATCTATAAACAAGGATTTCCCCCCTCTCCTTTAATCAAACATTCCTCTCTCGGTATGTGCTGGTGTTTCTCCTCTCAAAGTCAGGGCTCTCTTTCAAGGTGAGCAGATACCTTCTCAATAATGTATAGCTTCTTACTGTTTTCTGTTTCTGTGTGCATACTGGATTCTCATTTATTTTCTCACAACTAGCAGAGTCCTAGATGCTCAATGAGAATCTTTCAGAAGGTAATTTGTGGGGCAACTGTGACTTGAAGCATCATCTCACCAGCCCACAGTCTACTACTTCCCCTCCATGTCCATGGCAGATGTTATGTATCCTCTGTGGCACACCTTCCCACAGATTCTGTGTGTGCTTCAGACTCTCTTTCAGTGGCATGCTCCAGACAGCTCCTACCAATCAGAACTGGCACACAAAGGGACTCTTCTGTACCAGCCTTGGGCTCCATTGTTTCTGGTTGGTCTCAGCAGAGTTGCCTACACCAGCTCTCCGGGATGTAAAGAGGTGAACAGGGATTCCCCTGCTGGAAGGTACTTCAAAAAGACTTATTTCCTGAGCCCCCTGAATCAAAGCAGCACCTGGCTTTAGGGATTCTGGAAGAATAACATCTGGGGAAGTAATTTCCAATCATAGGGAATTTCAATTTCAAGTAGCCAGGAGGAGACAACCAGCATGAGAGTCTAATATTGATACCACGACAAACTGCTATGACTTCTTATTTAACTGAGCATCGACCCTCTCCACTCTTTAAAAGACTCTAGGTGTAGCTCTGTCTGGGCATGCCCCTATCACAACAACCCTGAGTTTATAGAAGAGGATGGGAAACTTATAAGTATCACAAAACAGACTACAGCTGCCTTTCAGCATGAAAGAGAGAGAGTGAGGGAGTCAGGCAGCAGGGAAAAACTCATTAACTGCACTTCATTAATACAATGCCTGTGATTGCTTGGACAAGACAGGGACTACAATTAATTTCTGTCCTATCTATGAAGAATTTTAGGAAAATTAGGAAGGTAAATAAGATTATGCTGTGTAAGATAACAGATTGTTTTACACATTTATAGAAACCCATGTTGTTGAATGTACCTGAGAACATAAAGATTGCATGTTATTTAAAATGTTCTCTAATTTAGACATTTCCAAAATTGAGGCCAGCCTTCACCCAGGTCATCTGAATTGGTTTTTCTTAGTACAGCTCTAAAGG
This sequence comes from Macrotus californicus, assembly GCA_007922815.1. NCBI lineage: Eukaryota > Metazoa > Chordata > Mammalia > Chiroptera > Phyllostomidae > Macrotus > Macrotus californicus. The sequence continues at coordinate 10,120 of VMDR010033731.1, forward strand.
ACACTCTGGGCTTCACAGAAAATAGTACCCCCTTGTCCTAGATACCTTCATTGTCCACAGATTCTCTGTATTGACTGGCAGAATGCCTGACCCCCTTTTAAACCAGCTGGTACCTAGTTTCTTTCTGTTTGCCTCTGCATCTTCTACCCTCATCAGTATCTCTGTCTTACTTCTTCTGTCATCTCTCTTACAAACGCAACATTGACTTCCTTCAAACTCCTAATCGTCGCCTCCGTTTTACAGGATACCTAGAGTGGTGCTTCTGTTCATGCCTCGAGGGGTAACTGTGCCCTTAATAGAAATAAACTGAACATCTCTCCCTTAAGCTTGTCCTTAATGTTGGTTCTCAACAAGTGTGACTCAGTCTTGTTAATGAGCCTGGACACAATTAGTGAGGTTTTGATTTAGAAGAATCTATTTTAAGCCAATTTATCAATTTGGTATGTTTTTATTTGTGTCTTTTGAAATTTATTTTCACTTTTCTGATGGTATATTTTGCCCTAATCTTGGTAATTTCACACATACACATACCAAACAAACAAAACACTCTCAAAACAAAATCTTAGAGATCTCCTTTTAAAGTCATTATTGAAAAAATTTTGTAACAGTCCCTAACAGCACAGGAGAATGACTGACAGGCACTACTTATTTTTGTGGACATAAGTATTTAATCTGGCAAGTCTAGAAGGGGTGGAGGTGCTTTGCCTTGAGACTATCATTTCTGGGACTTGGAAAATTGAAAAATACTGACAATGCAACCAGGATTTTTCTTCTTTGAATATCTCATTATTTCAAGGACTCAGACTCAAATATGTAAAGACATACAGTAAGTTTTGTTTATGCTAAGCACAAATGGACCTCAAGAAGTTATTCAAGGTTTACTAATGATACAGGCTGGATTGCCTCCCTTTTTCCTTGAAGTAACATGTCTTCAGTGAAACCTTCTCTGATCTTGTAGTCTAGATTATGTTCCTATCACCATACTCTATCACCATACTTTCCCTTCATGGGCTTTCTCACTATAGTTATTGTTGTGATCATTCATTTACTGTATGGTATACCACTGTTATTATAGGCTTTATGGGGGGGGAGAGCTTGTTCATTCTCTTTTATGTGTTACTCCAGTGTTTATCATTGTACCTGACATGCAATAGGTGA